>SNVD02004506.1:0-20240 GCA_013180625.2 Boswellia sacra | reverse complement strand
AAGCCCTTGAGATGGATTTTGTGAGTTGATTGTGTAAGAAATTGTTATCCAATTCTCTAATTGAAGTTGCTTGTATTTTCCCATATCTAATGCGTATGATTGCTTACTGATTGTATTTGGAATGGCCAACTGAATATCTGTCTCTTATACACATCTAGATGTGTATAAGAGACAGATCTTGATCCGTAATTGTCATGAATTTCCAATCATTAGTAGCAAAATTGTGATCAGAGATTGCAATTGGAAAAAACAACCTAGGTTAAATAATCCGAACTTGTGTGATTATTGCTTAGATCAACCTATCTTTCTCATCGTAATGCTTCTATTGAATTAAAATCAGAGAGCTTGTTCTAGGTTGTTTAATGGATAGAGATTAAATAAAGAGCTTGTTTTATTTAACAACAAAGTAAGGAAAGATTGGGATAACAGAGCTTGTTGTTATCTACGGTTGATAACTCCAATGCTGTAATTGGATTACAATTCTATGTTAATTCACAAATTCATATCTTGTGGCAGAGAAAGAACCCTTAACCAAGTGTCTCTCATTGATCTTTCATTCAAATTAACTTCTGTTTTGTTATTCTTAATTTGCATTCTTATTTCATTTAGTTAATCATTCAACAAAACCCCCCCTGTTTAGTGTATCGTTGCTGGAAAATAACGAATTCAATTAGAATCAATCCTCGTGGGAACGATATCTACTTATCACTTTATTACTTGTGCGACTAGTATACTTGCTAGTTTCGAACGCATCAAGTTTTTGGCGCCGTTGCCGGGATTGATTTTCTAATCAATTTGTTATTCTGTTTTTACTACTGATTCTTGATTGTTATTTCCTGATTGTTTGTGTTTAGGCTTTTATGTACGAGGGAGAAGCGGATCAACGACTTAAGAGAATTAAGGAGTTTCTCCAATCCTCGAATTTAAGGCTAAATAGGTCAATTTCAACTCCACCTCCAGAATTTGACCTTGCACGACATACTTCCCTCCCATCTTCTTGTAGTTCAATCAAATCTGAATCAGAAGCAATGTCGATGGAAAACGATCAGACTCTTAAGGAGTTAGCGGCTCCAATTATTGATCAACAAACTCTATGCATAAGCACCAATTTTGAGATAGATTTTGAACTTAAATCTGGACTGATTCATCTCTTGCCTACATTTTTCATGGTTTTGCAGGAGAGGATCCGAACAAACACCTCAAAGAATTTCATGTGGTATGCTCAAGTATGAAGCCAACCGGCGTTTCTGAAGAGCAAATTAAATTGAGAGCTTTCCCATTATCATTAGCAGATTCGGCAAAAGATTGGTTATACTACCTACCACCAGGTACCATTACCACTTGGAATGAGATGAGTAAACTCTTTTTGGAGAAATACTTTCCCGCCTCGAAAGTTACAAATATTAGAAAAGATATTAGTGGCATTCGACAACACAATGGAGAATCACTTCATGAATATTGGGAGAGATTTAAGAGGTTATGTGCTAGCTGTCCAAACCACCAAATTAGTGATGGACTCCTAATTCAATATTTCTAGGAGGGTCTCCTACCCATGGAAAGGAGTATCATTGATGCTGCTAGTGGTGGAGCACCAGTTAATAAAACACCGAAAGTGGCAAGACGTTTGATTAGTGACATGGCAGCGAACTCCCAACAATTCAGCAGTCAATTTGAGCCACAACTATCAAAAAGAGTAAATGAGGTAATTACTTCAAACATTGAACCACAACTTTGTGAACTTACCTCTCTTGTAAAAAAAATGGCTGTAGGACATATGCAGCAATCTTATGCATGTGGAGTATGTTCTGCCAAGGACCATCCGACCGACATGTGTCCAACTTTGCAAGAAGGAGATACAGAACAAGCCAATGCCATTGGTGGATTTCCAGGACAACCAAGGCAAAGGTATGACCCTTTCTCCAATACTTACAATGCTGGATGGAGAGATCACCCTAATTTAAGATATGGGAATCATCAACCAATTGCCCCAACTGCCATACCAAATCGACCACCAAGTTTCAATCAACCAAGGGTGCAGCAACCATTTCAAGCACAACCACAACCAGCACCAAAACCAGCTCCACAAAATTCAGGTATGTCTCTCCAGGATATTGTTAAAGCACTTGCCACTAAACAATGCAATTTCAGCAGGAAACTAGGGCAAGTATCCAAAACCTGGAAAATCAATGGGACAATTGGCCACTAACATGAGCAAATTTGAGAGTCAAAGCTCAGGAAAATTACCTTCTCAGCCGGTGATCAATCCAAGAGAGAATGCTATTGCTGTAACTTTGAGAAGTGGGAAGCAATTAGAGATTCCACCAAAGAAATCACAACGATGAAAGGTGATGACACCACTCCCACCATGAATAAATACTCATCTTCTAGAAACACACAAACAAACCCTAGGTAAATCCCTAAAACCCATATTCCTTCCCATATGTTAGCTCCTCACACCTTTTCCTAGCAGATATTGCAAATTCAAAGGAAGGAGGAACAAGATACAAGAACAAGAAATCCTGAAAACTTTTCGCAAGATCGAGGTAAACATACCACTTCTGGATGCTATCAAGCAAGTGCC
The DNA here is from genome assembly GCA_013180625.2 of Boswellia sacra. Lineage (NCBI taxonomy): Eukaryota > Viridiplantae > Streptophyta > Magnoliopsida > Sapindales > Burseraceae > Boswellia > Boswellia sacra. The sequence continues at coordinate 17,659 of SNVD02004506.1, read as the reverse complement.
TCGTTATGCAAAATTTCTGAAAGCGTTATGCACCAACAAGAGGAAGTTGAAAGGAAATGAGAAGGTAAGTGTGGGGGAAAATGTTTCAGCTGTATTGCAAAGAAAAATTCCTACGAAATGCAAAGATCCAGGTACTTTCACCATTCCATGCACTATTGGTAATACCAAGTTTGAAAGAGCTATGTTAGATTTAGGAGAATCTATTAATGTTATGCCATATTCTATTTATGCTTCTTTGAATCTTGGACCCCTTGCAAAAACTGGTATTGTAATTCAACTTGCTGATCGTTCTAATGCATATCCCAAAGGAGTTGTGGAAGATGTGCTTGTGCAGGTAAATCCATTGGTTTTTCCAGCAGACTTCTATGTTCTGGAAATGGAGGATGAGACATCTCCCAATCCAACACCGATTCTTTTGGGGAGGCCATTCTTGAAAACTGCCCGAACGAAGATTGATGTTCATGAGGGCACTCTCACCATGGAGTTTGATGGCGAGGTGATTCGTTTCAATATTTGTGAGGCAATGAGGTACCCTAGTGACTTGCATTCTGTTTTTGCAGTTGATGTTATTGATTCTTTGGCACAACAACTTTTTGAGTTAACTCGCAAGGATGGATTGGAAGTAGCCATTAGTGAGCACATAGGGGCAGAAAATTCCAGAGAATCGAGAAGTTGATACAAGTGTCTAAAGAAGTGGAGGAAGCTGCGGCAAGCTTGGATGAGACTATAGCTATCACCACAAATAGGTCTGATGTTTCGTACATTGACTTGCCTTTATCTAATGAGAAAACTTCCTACGTCCGTTATAAGAACACCTACCTTGGATGATGCGTTCGAACTAGCAGTATACGAGTCGCCATAAGTAATAAATTGATAAGTAGATATCGTTCCCACGAGGACTTGGATTCTAATTGAAGTTTGTTTATTCGAAAGCGAAAACAGAATAAATGGGGGGTTTTGTTGATTGATTAACTAAACTCAAATCGAAAGCAAATGAAGAATCATACAATGCAAAGTTAAATCAATTGAGAGATACACAATGAAAGAAATCTGGTTAAGGGATTATTCTCTACCACAAAATATGGATTTGCGAATTAATTGTAAAATTGTCATCAATTACACCATCCCTGAAATTTCAAACCGTACAGATAACAACAAGCTCTGTTATCCCATCTTTCCTTACCTTGTTGTTAAATAAAACAGGCTCTTTATTTAATCTCTATCCATTAAACAATCTAGAACAACTCTCTAAATTTAATTCAATCGATGCATTACGATAAGAAAGATAGGTTGATCTAAGCAATAAACACACAAGCTCGGATTATTTAACTTAGGTTGTATTCTCCAATTGCAATCTCTGATCCCAATTTTGCTACTAAGGATTAGAAATTCAAGACAATTACGGATCAAGATTTCTACTCTAGCAATAGACAACAACCAGATTATATTCAGTTGGCCATTCCAAATATAATCAGCAAGCAATCATAAGCATTAGATATGGGAAAATACAAGCAACTTCAATTAGAGAATTGGATAACAACTTCGTGCACAATCAACTCACAAAAACCATATCAGGGGCTTTGAAATCACCCTCAACCAATTCAGATTCAGTTACACATGTTTAAGAACGTGGTAAATACAATACAATATGGAGACATTCCATAAAATGAAAGGGAAGGGAAAAACTTAGCAAATTTGATGTAATTCTCTTTGGATTGTAGTTCTTCCTCTTTCCAAGCTTCCTTTCTCCTTCCAGAACTCCAAGAGATGAAAGAATTCCAGAGCTGCAGCCTCCACCACGTTCTCCCCTCTTCAAGTTATGAAAATAAAACCCTACAATGTGTTTAAATACTCTGCTACAGTGACTTGCTACAGTGCCCCGTATTATACATGCTACAGTGACTTGTGGAATTATATTTCTATACATCTCACACTGTTTTGATTAGAACTTTTGTTACACTGAATGGATTTATAAACCGTAAATTTCTCCAGAAAATAGACTTCGAGAGCTTTCCAACGGTATATAACATGTCATCGGGTTCATTGTACATCAATACAATTAAATCCGAGAAGATCACTGACTAGCAGAGGTGAAAATGAAGGGTTTTACTCCATTTTTGTGCAAGTTGCTTCAAAACTCCTACAAACTCAAAACCACACAAAACCATAAAAATACCAAGGAATATAGCAAAGAAACATGGATAAATTAATATGAAAGTAATACATAAATAGACACCTATCAAATTCCCCCACACTTAGACTTTGCTAGTCCTCGAGCACTAAAATGATACGAAACAAAACTAAACCGAAATAGAATCAAAGAAAAATTAAAACACACAAATGCTTCAACTTGCAAATAGGCCTCAAAGATTGTACTTAATTATAACCCAAGGAATACTTCAAAATAATGCACTTGATCAAGAATTTATCTCAAAAATTAGTTTCGCTTCACTTCAATTCCTCAAGTGTGTGTGTGTAGAGCCATTCTCACCTAATCACTTGTAACCCGGATGAGTTCATGCATAAAAATGAATCGTACTTAATATTGAAGATGTGTGTATAAATGAACTCCATAGGCCTACTTTTCAAGTCACTCTCCACTAATATAGACATGCACAACACCAAGGATCAAGTAGGACTTTATTAAGCTTGTAACGTTTGGCTTGGGTGAAGGTATGATAAAGGATAATAATTAGGCTCAAATCACCCACAAACACATAAAATCATTCGATATTATGTGGAGCTCAAGCCCATGACATAAAAAATTCATTCTTATTCATCAAATGACTCTCCCAAACTTATTCAGAACACTTGAACTCTCTTTTTTTTTCTTTTTTTCTTTTTTTCTTTTTTTTATAGAAAGCAAAAGAAACTACACCCGTACACTTTGTTGTTTCATTCTTTTTAAGAACACCCAAGGGTATAGAACTCTTTTTTTCTTTTTTTTTAACTGCAATTCCACTCCCCCACACTTAAACAATACATTGTCCTCAATGTTTAAGTACGTGAAAAATAAGTACAGATTTTTTTTTCTCTCTCTTTTTTTTTTTTTTACAAACATAATAAAACTCACTTGCATTGCTCATGGCATAATCCAACCTCCTCTAACTTCCCAAAACCAGAACATAGCTCAAAATGTAATTGCCAAAAACTTGATGTGTTGTTCATGGTGGAAGTGGTGTCATCTCCTTCATCAGTTTGTGATTTCTTTGTCAGGTTTTGGATACTTGCCCCAGTTTCCATTTGCTCTCCATTTCGAATTTGCTCTCCACTTCGCAAAGTTATCGCACAAGCATTCTCTCTTGGATTGATCACCGCTTGAGAAGATAATTTTTCTGAGTCTTGGCCCTCGAATTTGCTCCTGCTAGTAGCCAATTGTCCCATTTGATTTGCCAGGTTTTGGATACTTGCCCCAGTTTCCTGCTGGAATTGCATTGTGTTAGTGTCAAGTGCATTAACAATATCTTCGAGAGACATACCTGAGTTTTGCGAAGCTGGTTGCGGTGCTGGATGTGGCATTGGTGGTGGTTGTATTTGAAATGGTTGCTGCACTATAGGTTGATTGAAACTTTGTGGCCGATTTGGTATCACATTTGGAGTGATTGGTTGATGATTCCAATAACTGAAATTATGTTGATCTTCCCATCCAGCATTGTAAGTGCTAGAAGGAAAGATCATACCATTGCCGTCGTTTGTCCTGAGAAATCCCCCATGGCATTGGCTTGTTCCATATATTCTTCTTGTACAAGTTGGATACTGTCGAATTGGATGTTTGGCCAGTCGTAGAATATTCCCACATTCAAAGATTTTTGTATATCTCCTACAGCCATGTTTTCCACAAGAGAGGTTACTCAAAAAGTTGTTGTTTATCAATGTTCGAGTGTTCCACCTCATTTACTCCAATGGTACTTGTGGCTCAAATCCGCTACAGAATTGATAGAAGTTTACTGCCATGTTATCTAAACACAAACAATCAGAAAAGAAAAACAAAGAAAATATGAATCAACAATGAAACAAAATAACAAATCGATTAGAAAATCAATTCCCCGGCAACGGCGCCAAAAACTTGATGCGTTCGAAACTAGCAAGTATACTAGGCGCACAAGTAATAAAATGATGAGTAAGATATCGTTCCCACGAGGATTGATTCTAATTGAATTTGTTATTCGAAAGCGACAACAGAATAAATGGGGGGTTTTGTTGATTGATTAACTAAACTCAAATCGAAAGCAAATGAAGAATAATACAATGCAAAGTTAAATCAATTGAGAGATACACAATGCAAGAAATCTGGTTAAGGGATTATTCTCTACCACAAGATATGGATTTGCGAATTAATCACAGAATTGTCATCCAATTACACCATTGAAATTATCAACCGTAGATAACAACAAGTCTGTTATCCCAATCTTTCCTTACTTTGTTGTTAAATAAAACAGGCTCTTTATTTAATCTCTATCCATCAAACAACCTAGAACAAGCTTCTAAATTTAATTCAATGGATGCATTATGAAAAGAAAGACAGGTTGATCTAAGCAATAAACACATAAGCTCGGATTATTTAACTTAGGTTATATTCTCCAATTGCAATCTCTGATCACAATTTTGCTACTAATGATTAGAAATTCAAGACCATAACGGATCAAGATTTCTAGTCTAGCAATAGACAATATCCAGATTATATTCAGTTGGCCACCCAAATACAATCCAGCAAGCAATCATAAGCATTATGACACAGGAGTGTTGCAATCCATGGGATTCATGATAGATCATCAAGGGGTGCAAATTGTTACAATGGTCAGGAGTGCACATGACCCAGAATGAAGGATAATTTCGTAAAAAAATGGTATTGCTGTGGGGCAGAATTAAATGTCAGATTTGTTGCTATAAAATATCTTGAAGTCAGCCTTCTAACACATTTGTCAATGTGTCATTTGGAGTTGTCTGCAGGAATCTATGACTATCTCTTAACAGCTGGTTCATAGTTAATGGTGCATTAAGTCTACTCTAGAATTTGAATTTGATTGCTTAGTTGGTTGGAATTTGAATTTCTAGCTTAGTTGGTTGTGCTTTTATTACCTAATGAGTTTACTTATGAGTCTTAATTAATAAATGAGTTGTCAATGTAGTAGTTGAGCTGTAATTGTTGAAATCATTTAATTATTGTCTTTTACCTATACTTGGAGGGTTGTTCCAAGTTATTTAAGTTCTAAAGTTGTGTATTCACGGAGTGAAGTTTTGAATTCGAATTTGAGTGAAATTTCAGTGTTTATACTGATTTCTCCTTAACTCTGTATCTCTTGGTGGATTCCATAGAGTGGTGAGTTAGTTTAAACCCTGTATCCTTGGTTTACATCCTTGGGTGGTGAATTATCTGTATCCCATTGGTGTTTACTTTGGTGGTGAGCTTGTTATCCTTTTAAGCCCTGTATCCTTGGTTTACATCCTTGGGTGGTGAATTATCTGTATCCCATTAGTGTTCACTTTTGTGGTGAGCTTGTTATCCCTTTCAAAGAGTGTTTGTTAGGTTTCATTTTATTTGTTCCAGCCATTGATTGAGTTGATAATCAACTTGAAGATCCTATCCTCATCTATAATAATCCAGCAGCCTGGTATCAGATTTGGTATCAGAGCCATATCTCGAAGATCCGGTATCAGTTAGACATGGAGAATACAAGCAACTTCAATTAGAGAATTGGATAACAATTCCTTACACAATCAACTTACAAAAACCATAGCAGGGGCTTTGAAATCACCCTCAACCAATTCAGATTCAGTTACACATGTTTAAGAACGTGGTAAATACAATACAACATGGAGACATTCCAGAAAATGAAAGGGAAGGGAAAAACTTAGCAATTTGATGTAATTCTCTTTGGATTGTAGTTCTTCCTCTTTCCAAGCTTCCTTTCTCCTTCAAGAACTCCAAGAGATGAAAGAATTCCAGAGCTGAACTCTTACCACGTTTGCCCCCCCCTGTCAAGTTATGAAATAAAACCCTAAAATGTGTTTAAATACTCTGCTACAGTGACTTGCTAGACCGTGCCCCGTATTATAACATGCTTACAGTGGCTGTGAATTATATTTCTATACTTCTCACACTGTTTTTGATTACAACTTTTGGTACACTGAATGGATTTATAAACCGTAAATTTCTCCAGAAAATAGACTTCGAAAGCTTTCCAACGGTATATAATATGTCGTCGGGTTCATTGTATATCAATACAAGTAAATCCGAGAAGATCACTGACTAGAAGAGGTGAAAATAAAGGGTTTTACTCCATTTTTGTGTAAGTTGCTCCAAAACTCCTACAAACATCAAAACCACACAAAAACATAAAAATACCAAGGAATATAGCAAAGAAACATGGACGAATTGATATAAAAGTAATACATAAATAGACACCTATCATTGGAGCTTAAGCCTCTTCCAGATCATTTAAAGCATGTATTCCTAGGTGAGAAAGATACTTTGCCAGTCATAATAGCAAAGGGTCTTGCACCATTACAAGAAGAGAAACTCATCCGAGTGCTCCGAGATCACAAAACGGCTATTGGGTGGACAGTCGCTGAAATCAAAGGTATTAGTCCAGCCGTATGCATGCACCGCATCTTGTTAGAAGAGGGATCCAAGCCCACTAGAGAAGCACAGCGTAGGTTGAATCCTCCCATGATGGAAGTTGTCAAGAAAGAAATCCTGAAATTGTTAGATGTGGGTGTGATTTATCCAATTTTGGACAGCAAGTGGGTGAGTCCAGTCCAAGTTGTTTCGAAAAAATCTGGTGTTACGGTGGTTAAGAATGACAATAATGAGCTAGTTCCCACTCGTATCCAAACCGGGGGGCGAGTTTGTATTGATTATCGAAAGCTCAATTCTGCAACTCGCAAGGACCACTTTCCTTTGCCATGCATTGATCAAATGCTGGAGAGATTAGCAGGTCATTCTCATTATTGTTTTCTTGATGGCTATTCAGGATATAATCAGATTGTCATTGCCCCTGAGGATCAAGAGAAAACTACATTCACATGCCCATTCGGTACATTTGCCTATCGACGCATGCCATTCGGTCTTTGCAATGCCCCTGCCACTTTCCAAAGGTATGGTAAGTATTTTCTCTGATTATGTTGAGAACATTATTGAAGTATTTATGGATGACTTTAGTGTTTTTGGTGATTCTTTTGATAAATGCCTTGACAACCTTACCCTTATACTTCAAAGATGTTTAGAAACTAACCTTGTTCTGAATTGGGAGAAATGTCACTTTATGGTAGATCAGGGTATAGTTTTGGGACATGTTATTTCTGCTAAGGGTATAGAGGTTGATAAATCCAAGATAGAGCTTATATGTTCCTTACCACCTCCCACAAGTGTGCGGGATATTCGTTCGTTTCTTGGTCATGCAGGTTTTTATCGTAGATCCATCAAAGATTTCTCGAAGATAGCATGCCCCTATGCAGATTATTACAGAATGATGTGGCCTTTGAATTCGATGAGAAATGCCAAGATGCATTTGAGGAAACTGAAGGACCTCTTCACTTTGGCTCAAGTAATTCCAAATCCTGACTTGGGATCATCCATTCGAGATCATGTGCGATGCAAGTGGACTACGTTGTGGTGCAGTTTGGTCAACGAATTTGGCAGAATTCCACTGCCATTTACTATGCATCTTCGACTTTAATGATGCTCAACTTAAATTATTCTACCCACTGAGAAAGAGCTGGCTAGCAGTATTTTTGCTTTAGAAAAGTTTTGATCTTATTTGATTGGTACTAAAGTAACATTTATTTCTGATCATGAGCTTGAGGTACTTGTCACAAAGAAAGATGCTAAACCAAGGCTGATCAGGGATACTCCTTTTACAGGAGTTTGACTTGGAGATCAAAGACAAGAAAGGAAGTGAAAACTTAGTTGCAGACCATCTCAGTCGCATTGTCCATGATAAGAATGCACTGCCATTACAAGAAAGTTTTTCGGATGAACAATTATTGTCTCTAAATGTAGTAGCCCCTTGGTATGCAGATATTGTCAATTACTTAGTTACAAAGAAGCTACCACATGACTTGACTCAAGCTCAAAGAGACAAGATCAAGAACATTGCCAAGTACTACATATGGGATGATCCGTACTTATGGAAGCATTGTTATGACCAAGTGATAAGAAGGTGCATTTCTGAATCTGAATTTAATTCAATTTTAACCTTCTGTCATTCTTATGCATGAGGAGGTCATTTCGGACCAAAAAGAACAGCCCTTAAAGTTCTTGATTGTGGATTCTACTGCCATCATTGTTCAAAGATGCATATCTGTTCTGCAAAGCTTGTGACCGTTGTCAAAGGACAGGTAATTTTAGTGCCAAAAATCAAATGCTATAAACCCCTATACTTATTGTCGAGATTTTTGATGTGTGGGGTATTGATTTTATGGGTCCTTTTCCTTCATCATTTGGTAATGTTTACATTATACTTGCTGTGGATTATGTTTCTAAATGGGTGGAAGCAAAAGCTACAAGAACTAATGATTCTAAAGTTGTTGTAGATTTTGTGAAATCTAACATTTTTGCGAGATTTGGAACACCAAGAGCCATGATTAGCGACATAGGGACACACTTCTGCAACCGATCATTTGAAGCCTTGCTCAAGAAATACAACATCACTCACAAGGTGTCTACTCATATCATCCACAAAACTAGTGGTCAAAGTTGAAGTTTCAAATCGAGAAGTCAAGTCCATTCTCGAGAAAGACAGTGAATCCGAAACGAAAAGATGGAGCCTCAGATTGAATGATGCACTTTGGGCCTACCGAACTGCTTACAAGACACCTATTGGGATGTCTCCGTATAGGTTAGTCTATGGTAAGCCGTGTCACCGTCCAGTAGAGCTCGAACACAAAGCATGGTGGGCAGTAAAGCTTTGTAACATGGAGATGGATGTTGCTGGAGAACAAAGGAAGCTTCAAATTGCAAGAATTGGAAGAACGTAGAAATGATGCCTATGAGAATTCCAGAATTTACAAGGAGAGAACTAAGGCATTTCATGATAAAATGATCTGCAGGAAGAATTTTGAAGTGGGACAAAAAGTTCTTTTATTTCATTCTTGCCTCAAGTTATTTCCAGGTAAATTACGATCTCGATGGGTTGGACCTTTGTTATTACTAATGTTTTTCACTCATAGGTAGTGGAAATCAAGAGCTTAAAAACGACAAAGTATTCAAGGTGAATGGGCACAGGTTGAAGCCTTACTATGAGAATTCAGTGATGCAGGGAATCGAGGAGGTACATCTACGAGCCAGCTTACTGATGGGTGATTGGCAAGTAACGTCAAGCTGAGGACGTTAAACAAGCGATTTTGGGAGGCAACCCAATGTTTTTTAAACATAAATAAAAAGAGACAAAAGAAAAGAAGTAGTAACGATCACTTTTTGTGTTTCGAGGAGATTCCTCTCATTGGCTATTATAATTGATCAGGTTTTATCTCTCTTTGCCATCTGTTTCATTTGTTTTGTTGTTTGTTTTTTACTTTTGTTTGCTCTTCTGTTTTTATTTCTTTTATGTGTCTCTATTTTCTTTTCTTTTCGTTTCTTTTCTTGTGTTTAATTTGATTATTCCGTACTTCGAGTTCAGTTGTGCAACAGCTTGAGGAAACATTCAAACGGGAGTGGAAGCCATTGTCCGAAGGTTTGAAACGTGCATATCTGGGAGAAGAACAAACTCAATCGCATTATCGGTAATATCTCTCCTTTTCTTCTTTTCAATGGATGCTGATATCTTTCTATCGAACCTTCGTAAATATTTCCCTTCACTTCCTCAAAATGCTGTGTTAAAAATTTATAAAGTACGGATGACTAGACTTTGGGCATTGATGCTCCTAAATGTGCTTGCGGATATCCGATGGCTTATTGAAGCCAAGGTGAGATTGTAAGGTGAGCCTGACATTAATCTCGCAAAACACATGCCTGGTCTAGGAAATAGCTACTACGCCAAGAGGCGAAGAGCGAAAAGGTTACAAGTATGTTATAAATGTGCTCGATGGAATTGTAACCAGACTTGTCATTCATTAGGTTTTGTGTCCAGAAATAGAGAAGATAAACTATCATTTATTAAGAATGGTCTGAGTAAGGAGTCGCTGGATAATGTTTTATTAACTCTTGAGTCACATTCTTGTGGACTTGTTCAGCGTGAATTACTTAATTTATGGACACAATTTCGTGATGAATTGCAGTGTTATAGTCTAGGGAATCTGACTAAAAATGACCATGTTTGCGAGTTTATAAGAAAACTGGATGGGAAGCAAATCCCCGACTCATAGAAGGCGTTTCAGCCGTTACTGGACGTAAAACCAGAGGAAGATTTGAGCCACAATCACAACTACTTGTACATTTGAATGTGTGTTGTTGTTGTTGAATTTTATTTTTTTTCTTGTTTCGTTTGATCTGATTATCAATGTTGTTTTTATGTTGTTGTTGTTTGTTGATTTTGTTTGTTTTAATTTCAAGTTTTCTTTTTGACAAACCAGATGACTACCCCATGATATAAGCACACGTGGAAGACAAGTGTGGAGGTTTTGTCAACTCCACCGAAAGTATATCTTTACTTTTCATGCTTCACGTGGGAGACAAGTGTGGCGGTTTTTTTTCAAACCCCACCGAAAGTTTATCTCCATTTTTCATGCACACGTGGGAGACAAGTGTGTAAGTTTTGTCAAACCTCGCCGAAAGCATATCTCATTTTTTCAAATCTTGGGGCGATAAATCTGCATAGAGCAACTCCCACCGAAATTATGTCCCCATGTGTCAAATTTGAGAGTTTTACGTGTGTATATATCCATGCTCCATAATCTGAAATGTCATTTTATAACTGCCTTGCACTTGAATCGCATAATACCTAACGTACATCATTGTCTTATACAAGTTTAGAGCACTTTTAGAAATGGAGAAAGCACCAATTCGGCGATTCTAAAATATATACGTATTTTGTGGATCACAATTTGGTAAAGATGGAGAGTTTACAACAGCAGCTCTTGATCTTGGTAGGACATTAGCTGCGAGGGGTATTCATTTGATTATGGAGGGGGTATCTTGGGTTAATGGGGTGTGTGTCGACAGCTGCATCCTTGGGAGGAAGTAAAGTTCTCGGCATTATTCCTAAACCACTAGCTGTGCGAGATATCATAGGCAACACAATGGGAGAAGAGTTACAGGTCTCTAGCATGCATGAGCGTATTGCACATATGGTCATTAAATCTGATGCATTTATAGCTTTGCCCGGTGGTTATGGTACATTAGAGGAGATATTCAAATCACCTCTTAGGCACAGCTAAACATCCATCGGAAACCCATTGGTTTGTTAAATGTCAATAATTTTTTTGATGATTTGTTGTCTTTTCTTGATCAAGCAGTAGAAAAAAAATTCATCTCACAGTCAGCGAGGCAAATCCTGGTTACAGCTTCAACTGCAGGGGAGTTAATTGACAAATTACAAGCATTCGTCTATTCGCCTGATCCAACAATAGCTCAGATAGATTGGTTTGGAGAAGGCAATAAGAGGTGTAAACTGGATTTAACGCTCCATCTGTAATCTCTATCTGCTGGTTGTTTCTTTCACTCCAGGTAATATTTTCTAATCTCGTCTTTTGGAGTGGTGGCTTAAAAAGTTCAAGTTCTCTCGAAACGCATTCTGGATTTCTTTAATCCATAATGGCTGAATAAGGAGGCTAACTTCTAAACTTTTTAGACCCATTCTAACTTAATTGTTTTTGTTTGCTGACTTGTTGGACTTTGTTATTTTATGAGTGAGTTTAGTTTTGCGTAATTTAGAGTTGTTTTGTGTTTTTATCTTTATCAGTTTCGATTTAAAAAAAAAATTGTGGAAAAACCTGAGAATGGCAGAATATGGGGTTTCCTTAACCATTGAAACGCATTCTCTCTAAATAAATCTGTAGTTTGTTTATTTCATGTTATTTGAAGTGTCTTGTTTCTTGTTTTGTTCTTTCATAAAAAGGTATATAGGCTGGAAACCTTAAGTCTGCGGGCTACTGGTCCTAAGGATTGTTGAAATATACAATCTTGACTCAGGTGTAACAACGCCACGTACCTCTTTTCTTGCATTGTGTGGGTCGATGATCAGATAATGATTGAATTAAGAATAACTCTTGGAAAATGATAAATGATGCATGGATCTGTGTGCTTGAAATGTTTATTGGTTTTCGCTTTGCCTTTGATTCCTTGTGCAACATTGAGCAATGAGCTATTATCACTGAGTTATTTGTTCACTTAGAGAAAGTTTATGTAATTTAAATGTTTCTTCAGATTTCAATGAATTCTAGAACTTGTTTGATGGTCACTCGAGGCGAAATCCTAGACTGTGCAACATTGGGGGAATGATTTAGGCCATCTTTGGACCGTTTGAGCCTTAATAGCCAACCTTGACTGAAATTGATCCCTAGTTACCCCTTTAAGCCATTGTAAGCCTTTTTCTTTGTTAACTCACTAAAAGATTTCCTAACCTCAAATGAATTTGTTCCAAACAGTTTATCCCTTACATATGAGCATGTAGATCATTCACAATTAAATTTTGAGCTATGTTCTGGTTTTGGGAAGTTAGAGGAGGTTGGGATGTGTCATGAGCAATGCAAGTGAGTTCTATTGTGTTTGTAAAAAAAAAAAGAAAAAAGAAAAAAAAGCGAATCTGTACTTATCGTCCACGTACTTACACATTGAGGACAATGTGTTGTTTAAGTATGGGGGAGGGGAAGTGTAATAAAAAAAAAGAAAAAAAAAGAACCAAAAAAAAGAACAAAAGAAGAAGAATAAGAGATCTATACCCTTAAGTGTTCTTAAAAAGAATGAAACAACAAAGTGTGGGGGTGTAGTTTTCTTTTGTTTTTTGCAAAAAAAAAAAAAAAGATTAAGTGTTCCAAATAAGTTTGGGGGAGTAACCTGGTGAATTGAAATGAAGTTGTGTTATAGGGTTGAGCTCTACATAGTCTTGAATGATTTATGTGTTTGTGGGTGATTTGAGCCAAATTATTAGCCTTTATCATACCTTCACCCAAGCCAAACGTTACAAGCTTAATAAAGTCCTACTTGATCCTTAGTGTTGTGCATGTCTACATTAGTGGAGAGTGACTTGAAAAGCAGGCCTTTGGAGTTCATTTATATACACATCTTCAATATTAAATATGATTCATTTTTATGCATAAACTCATCCGGGTCACAAGTGATTAGGTGAGAATGGCTCTACATACACACACTTGAGGAATTGAAGTGAAGCGAAACTAATCTTTGAGATGAAATTCTTGATCAAGTACATTATTTTGAAGTTTTCCTTGGGTTATAATTAAGTACAATCTTTGAGGCCTATTTTCAAGTTAAAACATGTGTGTTTTAATTTTTTTTGATTCTGTTTAGATTTAGTTTTGTTTTCATATCGTTGTAGTTGCTCGAGGACTAGCAAAGTCTAAGTGTGGGGGAATTTGATAAGTGTCTATTTATATATCATTCTCATATCAATTCGTCCATGTTTCTTTGCTATATTCCTTGGTATTTTTATGTTTTTGTGTGGTTTTTGATGTTTGTAGGAGTTTTGGAGGAAATTACACAAAATTGGAGTAAAACCCTTCATTTTCACCTCTGCTAGTCAACCAATTTCTTGGAGTTGATTGTATCGATATACAATTAACCGGATAACATGCTAGATACCATTGAAAAGCTCTCGAAGTCTATTTTCTGGAGAAATTTACGGTTCACGAATTTATGTAGTGTACCGAAAGTTGTGATAAAAATGGTATGAGAAGTGTATATTTGTATTTACATATATCACTGTAGCATGTTATTAAATACGGGGCACTGTAGCAAGTTACTGTAGCAGAGTATATAAACATATTTTAGGGTTTTATTTTCATAACTTGAAGAGGGAGAAACGACTTGGAGGCTGCAACTCTGGAATTCTCTCATCTTTTGGAGTTCTTGAAGGAGAAAGAAAGCTTGGAAAGAGGAAGAACTACAAATCTAAGGAGATTTGCAAATGATTTGCTAAGTTTCTTCCTTTCCCTTTCATTTTTTGGAATGTTTTTGTATTGTATTGTATTAACTACGTTTTTGAACATGTATAACTGAATCTGAATTGGTTGAGGGTGATTTCAAAGCCCTTGATATGGTTTTTGTGAGTTGATTGTTCAAGAAGTTGTTATCCAATTCTCTAATTGAAGTTGCTTGTATTTTCCCATATCTAATGATTATGATTGCTTACTGATTGTATTTGGAATGGCCAACTGAATATAATCTGTTGTTGTCTATTGCTAGATTAGAAATCTTGATCCGTAATGGTCATGAATTTCCAATCCTTAGTAGCAAAATTGTGATCAGAGATTGCAATTGGAAAATACAACCTAGGTTAAATAATCCGAACTTGTGTGATTATTGCTTAGAATCAACCTATCTTTCTCATCGTAATGCTTCTATTGAATTAAACTTAGAGAGCTTGTTCTAGGTTGTTTAATGGATAGACATTAAATAAAGAGCTTGTTTTATTTAACAACAAAGTAAGGAAAGATTGGGATAACAGAGCTTGTTGTTATCTACGGTTGATAACTTCAATGCTGTAATTGGATTAAAATTCTATGTTAATTCACAAATTCATATCTTGTGGCAGAGAATGAACTCTTAACCAAGTGTCTCCCATTGATTTTTCATTCAAATTTACTTTCTGTTTTGTTATTCTTTACTTGCATTCTTATTTCATTTAGTAAATCATTCAACAAAAATCCCCCCTGTTTAGTTTATTGTTGATGGAAATAACAAATTCAATTAGAATCAATCCTCGTGGGAACGATATCTTACTCATCACTTTATTACTTGTGCGACTAGTATACTTGCTAGTTTCGAACGCATCAATGAGGCAGAGGACGATGACAAAGATCCAGTTATGGATGAACCTTACGTTGACCTTTTGCAATAGAGGTCCAGGTGCTTCAGAATGCTCCTTCGAGTTGAATATCATGAGAAGATTAGCGACTATTTCCTACAAAGCATTAGTGAAACGCCTTTGTCAGCTCGCCAGGGAAAAAGAGAGCAAAAGTTATCATACATGTAGAGGATGCAATAAAGTCGCATATAGGAGTATTGATTGACACCGATCCTCCAGCACTTCCACGTACTGACGTTGAGACACAGGTTGTCACCAGTCGCTGCAATGTAGTGTCGTGTGTTACTTTTTGACCTGCTTGATCTATTCCCGACGATATAGCTAGGGCATATGACATTTGGATGGCTAAGGGTTTTGGCTTACTTGACCTAAGGGTGTTGGACGCTGAACATGAGTACTTCAGGATCTTGACAACTCAGATATGGTTGCCTAAGGTAGGGAATTCTAAGTAGAGGTAGAGGCACCGTGAAATGGAATTTGACTTGTCTTGCATAAGAGGTTTGTGTAATTCCCTACCCAAATTTATCCATTACTTATTTTTATCTTAAGCTAATGTTTACAAATGCTGTAGCACATCAATGTTTACCTATGGACATAACGTCAAAGAGTAGTAGTTATAGCTGGATGTGGTTGAGAAATCGACCTTCTTGGACACTGGGTTTTGGGTAACAATTCTCATTTTATTTCTATTACAAGGGTCATACCACGTTCTAAATTTATGTTTTTGCTAATGCTATTACTAATGATGTAGCAGAAGGTCCAGGGCTTGTGGAAGCGTTATCAGAGTACTCTAGATGATATCGTGTGGGATAAAGAGCGGGATCTTATATGTATGTCAATGGGGAGAGTCCACTCATTGGACGATCGTGGGATGATCTTGAATAGGTAATACTTTTTTCTATTTAATACTCACTCCAGGCAATTGACAATAGGGTGAAGTACAAACTAACCGGGCTTTGTTTATTGTGTTCGTAGTTGTACGTTCCTGTTAATCTTCAAGGTTATCATTGGGTGGTGGCACGTGTTGATTTGAATCACCGTACCATTGTCATTTACGACTCATACATTGCAAACACCTATTTTGATGCGATTAAGGACACTTATCATTGATTGACCGACCTTTTCCCCAGACTTCTAACACAGGGTGAGTTTAGCAATAGAGACTTCCCGACCACCTGTTTTGACATTGAGTGGATATAGGATATCATTGAGATCCCTCAGTAGGACATTAGAGGTGGGGCATGTGGAGTTTATTGTCTGAAGTTCATGGAGTACCTAGCAAGTGGTGTACCGTTTTCAAACATCTGGGCATTCACAGAGGAGACACTACAACATCAGATGCCTATACACTATTGAAGTCATGGGATATAGGTTCAGGTCACCACGGTGAACCCCAATCCGATGTCCTTATTTCAAATGCAGCACCCGTGGTAGGGGTGTGCATGGGTATGGTATGATGTGGTATCGCTATACCATCCCCCTACCCTACAGAGGTCGAGTTTTAGATTTTTATACCATACCATATCATTCTAGAATACAATACCATACCACATCCTCGTATGGTAAGGTAAGGGCGGGTATGGTATGGTATTTTTTGGGTGGTTGACCAAATTGACCAGAATTTGGATAATATTTTACCATGTCTTTTTAGTGATTTTAAAGGTTATTTATAGCTTTTTTTTCCAAGATTTTGACACTTTGAGCTCTTATTTTGACATTATTTACTATTATGATTCATAAAGTTTGTACAAAATAAAAAAATAAAGCAATTACATATCCTTAACAATACAAATAATCAAGTAACTACATATTTCTATAACAACACAAATAATCAAGTAACATCATATCCATAACAATACAAAAATATAATGTAACTACATATTCCATAACAACACAAATACTCAAGCAATTACATATCCATAATAACACAAACAATAAGTAACTACATATCCAAATCCTTCCACAAAGTTCCAACTTCCAACTTTGAAGTCCAACCTTTAAGTCCTACAAAGTTTCAACCTCTTTAACTTCCAATCTAATACAAATTTGAGAAAATAAAAAAGCAAAGAAAAAAGAAATTATAATTCACTTAGAAAGATAATAAACATACTAAAATTTAAAAGAATGACAAAAGAAAGTTAGAAATGAATATTACAATGAAATTATTGAAATTACCTCAAACTTTCCACAGTTAGCTAGCACATTAAGTCAAATGATCCACGCGAGATGATGGCAAAAATCTCTACACAATGTAAAATAACATTTATCCATAAGTTATATTTAATAATTAAAATAAAGAATAAAGAATATTCTTAAATACTAAATATTACCTGTCTCAAGTTTATCATAGAACTCCACCTCTTGCATTAGTAAGTCAGGATTGAATGCAAGTTTTGAGTGTCGAGAAGATCGTAACCAATTCTGTGTACATATTAGGGCCTCTACCATTTTAGGATTCAATGAACTCCTAAATGGATCAAGGATACGTCCACCGGTAGAGAAGGCTGACTCTGAAGCAACAGTAGACACGGGCATGGCAAAGATATCTCTTGCAACTTCTGACAAATATGGATACTTTGTTGAATTTACTCTCCACCATAACAAAATATCAAAATTCTCATCCACCAAACCCTCATTAGGATCTAGTAAGTACCTCGCAACCTCATTCTTTCCTTCTCTAACACTAGAACTTGACTTCAACTTTTTATAACATTGTTTAAAATCATGTTCATCTTCCA
>SNVD02004503.1:0-202615 GCA_013180625.2 Boswellia sacra | reverse complement strand
GAAATATATAACAAGTGAATATGGATATTGAAGTGTTTGTGGCCACCGTAATGGGTGGAGTTGCAATATGGTGTTCGGGAGACGGGATGGAATATTTGGGAGTGCTTTGATTGCTATGTGATTGTGGTTTTGGAATTCTGATGTGATAAGTTTGTTTGCATGATTACAATTACAGTTATTGTGAGGCTTTATTAGTGTTTAACGTTGTATGTTTTAACAAAATTTGCATAAATCTCTTTAAAGTCAGGCAACAAAATTTGCATAATTGAAGTCAGCAAAAGTAAGATTCTAAAAGCTGGTTGCTTAAGTAAGATTCTAAAAGCTGGTTGCTTAAGTAAGATTCTAAAAGCTTACACAAATTTAAGTTAATTCATAAAATAAATAGATAATTTGATACTGTAAACTGACCTTCTTAAGAGAGTTTGTGGCTGGATTAACATTTTTGTCATGAGTTAAAACTGCTCTTGCTTGATAGTCGTGTACAGCAGTGCTCAACAAACTCTTAAAAATTTGTTAATTACAGTGCAATGTTGCTCAACAATACTGTCATTCTGCACCAGATTGGAAGATTGCATATTTGAACAGTATGCAGACAAGTTAAAAATCTTCTTACCATATACAAGCTATCTTCCCCATCTCTTAAACCAAATGCATTCCCAAACTCAATTTAGAAAAGCCATCTCTTATTACTATATTTCCCAAATTGAGGCATTTTGGAATTTCAAACCTGACTAACCAACGCTTTTTGACGACGCATGTGATTTGAAACTAGATTTGTAATATCGGCAATAAGCTTCTCTGCATCTGATTTTGACTGCTTCTGCATCTGATTTTGTCTAACAGTGTTATCGTTTGCTATTATATTGTCAGAAATGTGTCTATGCTGTTATTTAAAATTATGCAAGCCTGAACACTAAAGCCATACCAAACTGCCAATTGGCGTTTCAAGTTTGGTTCAGTTTGGTTTAGGGCCTACCCCTCCATCCTGATGTCCTTTCTCTCATTACATAATTTGATTTCGTTCCTATCCAGCAAAAAAGGGTATACTCATACTGGTTGACACCAAGACTTCTTTAATCATTTATTCAAATTTTTTGTTTTTAAAAAAAAAGGCTTCCACTATTTGTTTCATCAGCACAGTTAATGCAAGAACAAGATTAGACAGCAGGATAGGGTGTTTTAGGCTTTGACTAAGGACTTTAACAGCAGATGGTGGCACCAGATAGAGAAATAAGAGGGCTACTGGAGTGCTTACTTAAGAAACAGAAAACAATTTGACAAGCTCTCTGTATTACTTAAGAAACAGAAAACAATTTGACAAGCTCTCTGTATTAATTTGTCAATAATCAAATTATTGACTCGTTTATCAAGAGCTTGCTCCCAAGTTTCAAAGAATTGCCTATATCTAAACAAAATAACTCTCAGATAGATTAGTTGCTGCCAAGTCTTTAAGTCTTCTTTCCAATATGTACTAGTCTGACAATGAACCAACTCCACCAATTACCTAGCCAAACTAGTTCACTATCTACATTCAGGCTTGAAATGGACTAAAGATAGGTTCAGATTAGAAATTGTATGAGAAATTATGCCGATAAGCAATACAGTTACTAGGATAAAATAAAAGGCAGCAACAAAACGATTTATCATGGTGATAACTCTCTATAAAAATCAATGAAGAGGAACTTCTGAGTGTCAGCATTCCAATTGCTGACCTTTTAACTCGCAGAACAAGTTTATTATTAGGTTTCTTTTCAGATATTAGATATAGTAATAATTACTTTGAATATGAAATATTATGCTATAATATATGTATCAAAGTAGGTGAAGCTGGTTTTAAACTAGATCAAGCTGGAAGCTCTCAATCTTTGGATCAGGAACCAGATATTTTTACCAGTTGGGTGGATGCTGGTGGCTAGGTCAATCTTTATACAGCATAGCCTTTTCTATTCCAACCAAGTACTTGTCCTAAATATCACCATAACGATTTATTTTCTAGTTCTACCTTTCTTTTAGCTCAAATATGAAATAATAATCAGATCCTTACAGAGATCAGTAATTAACTAATATAGAACATGATAAAACCTAAATTGAAGACAAAATTTGTTGAGACATCTCTCTCTCCAAAATATAGGTCATATCTGTCTCACAATAAGGTATAAAGCATGAATGGAATGAGCATCATACACCTTCAGTTTCTTAAGTAATACAGAGAGCAGCATACACACCAGATGGTGTCTCATAAATCAGCTAGCAAGAATTTAAATTATAAAAACAGAAAACAATAGCTGTAACCAGCAAGCTACAGTTGATACAGACCTAAAGTAGCTTCCAAGACAACATGTGGATTTGTTGCTTGAGAGGCCTTGATAGTGTAAGCCTTAAGAGCATCATCCCAGCGCTGCAAGTTCTCATACCTATACACACAACAAAATATGTGAGCAGGCTTCTATAATTCCATCGAGAACCAAAGTAAAAATTATTACTTTCTTGTATATCTAAACTACGAGATAAAAATAGTTATAGTGACACTAGAAAACCAAGAAAGATAAGTTGAAACTGCAGCTGAAAGCTGAACAAAAGAATCACTCCACGATTCACTTGAGGGACAACTAAGTAAGTTAGTGTAAGAAAGCTCAATAATGCCATGACTCCTTCAATTGAACATCCAGATTTTGTTGAGCGAAGGTCAATATTCCAACTGCAGCCTAAGGAATAAAAAATAAAAGAATGAAAATAAAAATAAAAGTCATAACAGCAAATCGCAGAATAAGAAGGATCATCGAATTGCCATCAAAGAACAGAAAAATCAGTAAGCATTAATTTTCTTTGAACCTCGTGCTGATTAGACTTGCTAACTGCAGAAAATGATAATAAATAAATAAATTACACATGACAAGAATGAATTTCTAGATTTAATTCATTAGTCAAGTGTTCTTTGAATGAAATGTTTTGACTATACTATGTAGTTTTTTATACATACCTTGTCTTATGTCATTGTTATCTTTGTCATGTTGCATACATATTAACTTTTGCGTTGTTTTATTAGTTTCATTGGCAACTGCTTCATTTATGAGGTATCATGTGTATGTTGTTATGCTTAGGATAAACAATAAATTGTACACACAAAACACAAAATAAAATATTTTATGGTATGAACTAAAGTATGACATTATGTCCATTAGCTAATGAAATACCAGACCACCAATGAACCCAACTCCTCAACCGCAGCCCATAAAACAACCCATACCGACGAAACCAGCCCACTAAGCCCACTAAATCTTAGGCTAGTAATAAAACCAGCCCATTAACGACTAGCCCACCAATGAACCAGTCCATTAGTTAAAAGAAATGACAAGGGAAAGTGAATATATGCTCAAAATGCCATCTCACTACCTAAACTAAATAGCATATTGTCTAAAATTAATTTCAACTCACTACCTGAACGAATTATTTATATGAGGTATTTTCGTTTTATTGAAGGAAAGTAGACATGGACAAGAGTTGGATTGACTTGGGAGATAGATTTTCAAAGCCGTATGTAGATGGGGTTAATGCATTTCTAGATTTTGCATTTGACAACGTTGTTGGTGGCACTAGAATTTACTGTCCATGTAAGAAGTGTTTCAATCGGTATCTTTTCAGTAGGGACATAGTGAAAGACCATTTAATATTCAATGGATTTCTTCCTAAGTACAAGAAGTGGACACTACATGGTGAACCGTATACACCTATAGAGTCTAGTCAAAATGCTGAGCCTCAACATTCTGAGTTTGGACGTGATTCTACGGGTGATGATATGGTTGGAATGATACATGATGCCATGGGAATTCCGAATATGGATTTTGGTGAAGGTAGTAGTACTCGTTTAGATAACGATGTTGGTGCGGAGATGGATGAGGAAACTAAAGGCTTTCTTAAAATACTTCAAGATGCCAATTGTCCTTTATATCCGGGTTGTGAAAACTTTACTTCTCTTTCTTTTGTTGTTCGTCTCTTGAACATGAAAATGTTATGTGGATGGACAGACACATCAATGACAATGCTATTTAAATTTTTGAAAGAAGTATTTCCCAAAGAAGCAAAAATTCCTCCTTCCTACTATGAGGCTAAAAAAATAACTGCATCGTTAGGATTTACATATAAAACTTGGGATGCATGTCCTAACAATTGTATGTTATTTAGAAATGAACATGAAAACCTTCATAGTTGTGCAATTTGTCATACCTCTCGATATAAACAGTTTGATGGCCCAAATACTGGATCAACTCTAGAGGTTAAATTAGCTGCAAAACAAGTACGTTACTTTCCATTAGTTCCAAGATTACAAAGGTTGTTCATGTCTACAAAAACTGCTTCTCTTATGTGGTGGCATGCAGAGGGTCGAATTGACGATGGTGTGTTAAGACATCCTGCTGATAGTCTTGCTTGGAAAACCTTTGATGAAAAATATCCAAGTTTTGCTATTGAATGTCGTAATGTTAGGCTTGGATTGGCTGCAGATGGTTTTAATCCTTTTAAGACTATGTCTATAGCTCATAGTACATGGCCCGTGGTATTGATACCCTATAATTTGCCACCATGGTTGTGCATGAAACAAACATTTTTCATGTTGTCTATGCTTATAGATGGCCCGAAAGGCCCAGGAAATAGAATTGATGTCTATTTACAACCATTGATTGAAGAATTGAATGATTTGTGGAACGAGGGTGTAATTACTTATGATGCATCACGTCAACAATTGTTTAAGTTACATGCAGCTCTTTTGTGGACTATTAACGACTTTCCAGCTTATGCTAACTTGTCGGGTTGGAGTACTAAAGGGGAAAAAGCATGCCCTTCTTGTGCCATGAATACAACTTCTAAGTGGCTACATCATAGTAGGAAGTTTTGTTATTTGGGGCATCGTCGATTTTTACCCATTAGTCACAGATTTAGGAGAGATAAAGTCTCTTTCAATGGTCAAAGAGACCTTTCACCTGCTCCATCTCAGTTGACTGGATCTGATGTGAAACAACAAGTGCAAAATGTACTTACCGAATATAGAATGGAAGATCTTCATAAAAGATGGAGGAAAGATTTTGAGATGATGAATCGTGGAAACACTTGGAAGAAGAAAAGCATTTTCTTTGAATTGCCATATTGGGAGCATAATTTAATTCGACATAATCTTGATGTCATGCATGTTGAGAAGAATGTTTGTGATAATATACTTTGGACATTGTTAGGGGATCCTAAAAAGTCTAAAGATAATTTAAGGGCTCGACAGGATTTGCATCAAATGGAAATAAGGAAACCATTGCACCCTCAATATCGGGGAAATCAGAAAGCATACTTGCCTCCTGCATGCTTTTCAATGAACAAAGAAAACAAAGTAGTCTTCCTAAATGTGTTGAAGCGAGTCAAGGTGCCAGATGGTTATGCATCAAATATTTCTCGACGTGTGCACATAAAAGAGCGTAGCATTTGGGGTCTTAAAAGTCATGATAATCACATATTGATACAACAATTGCTTCCTCTTGCTGCACGTAGAGCATTGCCTAAAAATGTTGTCGGAACATTGATTGAGGTTGCTAACTTTTTTAGGCAATTGTGCTCTAAAGTGAATACACATGAAGACTTAAGTATTATTCAAAAGCGTGTTGTACTAACTCTATGCCATTTGGAGAAAATTTTTCCACCTTCATTCTTTGATGTGATGGAGCATTTGCTTGTACATCTTGCTGAAGAGGCATTGATTGGTGGACCTGTACAATTCCGATGGATGTATCCGATTGAGAGGTATTAAATCCTACGGATAATGTTTGTTTCATATATGGTATACATGAATGAATTTCACTTACACTAGATTCTTGAAATTATAGGTACTTGTTAACTTTGAAGAATTATGTTCGTAATCGTGCACATCCTGAGGCTTCTATTGCTAAAGGATACTTGATGGAGGAGTGCACCAATTTTTGTGCACGATATCTTGATGAAGTTGAAACTAAAGGTAATCGAGCACCTAGGAACAACGATAGTACTTCAAAAAAAGGGGTGAAATTTACTCTTGACAACGTTACTTGGGTTCAGGCGCATAGATATGTGCTAGTTAATTCCTCAATAATCGATCCATTTCGAGAGTAAGTCATGCACAATTGGAAATCCTATTCCGTTGTCTATTTTATTGTGAACATTTTTCATAATATCTTGTTTACGTTTTCATTTCATGGTTTTCTTTTACAAAGGGAGCATATCAACATACTCTCTCAACAACTTCCTCGTGCTTCAAGTCATCAAATTCAGAAAGAACATAACTCAAAATTTCATAAGTGGTTCAAAAACCATGTAAGCTTTCTTACTTCAATAAATTGATAATGTCATCTACTATTGAGTTCTAACACTAGTGGGTTTCTATAGGCGGAACTTTGCAACATTTCCCGAATGTAACATTGCCTGAAGAAATTATACACTTAGCTAATGGCCCAAAACCAATTGCACGACGCTTCAAATGTTACGTTGTCAATGGTTTTAAATTTCGTACCAAAGAAATGGACAATAGTAGAACCTCCCAAAATTCTGGTGTTGTTTTGAAGGCTGATACAAGTTGCTATGCTAGTGCAAAGGATAGAAATCCACAGTCAGGCAGTGTAACATTTCATGGAGTGTTAAGAGATATAATTGAAATTCGTTATGTGAACGAGTTGAAATTTGTATTGTTCAAGTGTGATTGGGTCGATGATAGGGTCGGAAAGAAGCTTGATGAATTTAACTTCACAATGGTTAATTTTAACCATCTATTATACAAATTCAATCATGAAGATGATGAGCCTTTCATTCTTGCGAATCAAGCAGAACAAGTTTGTTATATCCAAGATCCTGTAGAAGAAGATTGGCATGTAGTTCTTAAGATGACTGTGAGAGATTCATTTGATCTTTATTCAATAAAGAACTATGAGCATATGGTAAAAAGTGTGCCACAAGTTGAGTTGTATGCACAACAAGAACTAGATGAAAAAGAATTTGTTCGTGAAGAAGATGTTACTTGGGTTAGGCACGGAGTTGATGGAACCACAGTTGACATCAACGGTTTAGATGGTGATGAAGAGATGGATGATGTTGAATGAAGGTGTATATGATGTTTCTTATGTATTCATGAAAAGCATTTTTACTTTAAGATTATTTGCTTGTCATACATTATATATGCATCAAACATTTATGGTTTTTTAGACAAATGACATTTGATCTGTGTCATCTATTATTGTAATGGTTAATATATTATATATATGCATAAAATTTTCTAATGTTAATATATTTTTGCAGTTGACTATGGCGCCAAAGAGACATAGAGATGACTCTATGGAAAGTGCACTACGAAGAGAGGCAGCATCTCGAAGACAATCATCTTCATCTTCCCAATCTCAGATGAATGCGGGAGACCAAGGTTTGAAACTAAAGTTATAATATTTGTACATAAATGTTCTAATTTTACCTCGGTGTCAAACTAATCTTTCATATCCTTAGGTGAGTCATCGCAAGTACCAAAAGGTCGGGGCGCTGCTCGAGGTAATGCTGAATGGGGCTCAGGGAAACCGTTTCATGTTGATTTCAACAGTACATGGCAGCCAATTGGTCCAAATAAAGAGACCTTTACATCACAACTTGGCATTATAGCTAGGAATGGGTCAATGGCTCCATTGACTTATACTAGTTGGCATGCCATGCCTGAGCACAAATTAGATGCCATTTGGAAAGAAGTGAAGGTAATGCATTTGCATCTAATTGATAAATTGAAATATATTTAGTTTAACTACACTAATCCATTGTATTTTCTGTAAATGTAGGACAATACGGATGTTCCAGATGAGTACAGACCGCATTGTCTAAAAGCAATGGGAGTACTTTGGAGGGATTGGAAGGCTCGCGTAAAGAGAGACTTTTACAAGCCTTATCCGACAGATGAGGCACGTTTAGCCTTTACTCCTCCAAAAATTACTGAAGAGCATTGGAGGATTTTGGTCGCTTATTGGAGCAGCGAAGGAGCTCAAGTAAGTAATCAAAGCCATGGTTAACATAATCGTTTTAACCAAATCATCCTAACAAATTATATATGTATAAACTATATATTTATTGGTTTGTTTTGGCTCTTCATAATTACAGATTCAGGCAGAGAGAAACAAGGCAAATCGTGCCCATCAATTTGCGCTTCATAGGACTGGACGCACTTCTTTTGCAAAAAAGAGAGAAGAGGTAAGTTTTAACAACATCTAAATTCATATGAATTGTTTGAGATTTTGCAATGGTAGTTAACACGGTTTATTTGTAACTTTCTTCATTTGTAATTGCAAACTAATAATTCTTTTCTTTATTAAGATGTCGAAGAGCGGAGAAAAAACTGATCGCGTCAGTGTGTTTATTAAGACTAGAACTACAAGTAGTGGAGATGTGGTTGATAATGAGAGTGGCAAAATAATTGTACGTTTTTTAACTTAACTTATTTCCTATTACATTTTGTATGAAATTGATTACACGATCCTTTTTATTGCCATTTGATTTATTCTCATCATTTTGTAGAGCCAATTAAGAGAAGGAATGTCGAGAATACCTGATGATCAACGAACAGATGCAGCGGCAGAGCGAGTATTTTGTGATGTAATGGGACGTGATCATCGTGGTTATGCTCGTACATATGGCCACGGTCCATCTCCATCTACTGTTAAAAGTCAATGCTCTTCTCAACCTGTTGATGTGGACAAATTGCATCAAGAGTTGCATGAAATGCGGGTGGAGAATAAAGAATTGAAGGACTACAATACTCAGTTATACAACTTTCTCCAACAGAAATTTCCAGACATCGAAGAGCAGCTGCCAGCACCTGTGCGACCTCAGGTATTTACTTAACTTTAACTTGATATTCCTTTCTCACAAGTATATGAACTATGAAAAAATCGAACTTGATGATGAACTATTTAGGACTAAAAGTTTTTTTGAACTTTTTACATTGTCTTAGGCTTCAGTTCCGGATGCTTCTAGTGCACACCGAAATCGCGTCAACGCGGACGCCGCAACAACAAATGAAGAGGAGAATGAGGAGAATTAGGTATATATGAAGTTATTTATCATCACTCAGTAATAAACAAATTTTGGCATATAATATTTACCTAAACTTCTTTAATAAACTTAGTAATAATAAGACATCTAATTATTACATTTTATTTGTGCAGGTTTTTTTTCACATGACAACTTCAATGGGAATAAGACTTGTAGACATATTTCATAGTTCTAGACTTCTATTATTGTTGAATTTGCAAATAAATATGGTACTCTCATGTTGTATGTGAATGTCTAACTTATTATTTATGTTGTATTGCAAATAAATATACTTTGATATTGTACACTTATTTTCTACTGGAATATCATCTTATTTGTTCATGTATTCATATTATGAATTTTTGAAATTATTTAAAAAATAGATTGAAAATATGTATACAGGTGAAAATATATGGTTACAGGTGAAAATAAGGCTATAGGCCTGGATTTAATAAAATTACCACGGCATATGGGAACTACAGTGTTTTTTTACCGCGGGCTAACAACCGCGGTAAAATTATAAACATGGGATTATTTTACGGCGGGCTCATGACCGCGGTAAATAAATTAACCGCGGGCCGGACGCCCGCGGTAAATACATTAACCGCGGGCCAAACGACCGCGGTAAATACATTAACCGCGGGCCACACGCCCGCGGTAAATAAATTAACCGCGGGCTATATGGCCCGCGGTTAATTTATTTACCGCGGTTTAAGGCCCGCCGTAAAAAATTGGCCCATACCACAAATATTTACTTCGGGCTCTCACCCGCGGTAAAAGTAATTTTACCGCGGGCTAAAACCGCCGTAAAAAGTAAAAAAATTTTTTACGGCGCCATTTTATACGGCGGGCTAAAACCGCCGTAGGCCCGCCGCAGATGGCCTTTTACCGCGGTTTCGGCCCGCGGTAAAAGGCCGATTTTCTTGTAGTGAATTTACTAATAATTTTTTTTTTTAAAAGGGGTTTAAAAAGAGTTTTGGTAGGGCTCAAATAACAACACTCTTGTAACAAATACTCCTTGTATTGTGTCACGATGAACCCATCTACTCTTTTTAAGGAGATATTTCAATTAAGGAAAAATAAATTTCTCATCATATTTATGTAGAAGTTGTTTTATTCCGTAATATTATATTAATTCCATGTGATAATTTAACTTTTCTATTTCATGTAACTTAATGTTAATTTAAGAAGTCATATAATTTACAACTTTAATTTATATAATGCATTTTCATTTCCAAAATAAATTATATTACTATGATACAACTTAGTATAGATTTAGTTTGAAAGTAAGACTAGTACTATAAAGCCAATAGACGATAGGCCGCTCAACTCTATGCAGTGAAAAATATAGTATACGACTTTCAACTCATAAGTCATCGCAAGTTTCCAGGGCTTGATAGGGTAATTAATGGCTTTACTCTGATGGCAATTAATTCCTTTTAAGTAATGACGCTATTCCTAAATGGAATCTCATGTCCTTGAATGATGCGTTAAATTTAAGAGTTGATGTAGCAATATACGTGGTCTTATCACATCATTTGAGATCCCATTTGGAATCAATACCATTACTCATTGCTTTTATTCTAGATTTGATGTTATTAATCTTTAACAATAATTACTTTGAAATGAACCCTTATTAGCTTATTACTTATCCATTTTAACATACTTAATTTTCGTTGATCCTCACTCAATTGAATCCCTCCTAATAAATGACTAAATTAATTGGTTATGATATGTTTGATTGGTGTATGCAATGACTTACAAATGAAATAGATATATTATTGATTACTTACAAATGTCTACAAAATCCCTTGTTTTCTTACACAACTTTATCATGATTCACTCCGTCAAAATAATTACCATGATCATAATTCTCCGTCAAATATATATCCTATAAAATAAGAGAAAAAAGTGTAAAATTCAAAATATATACCCAATACAGATTCTCATGCCTTTTCCACATATAAGAGAAGTAAATGAAAGCTTGTTGAATATTAAACTTTATTTGTATATCTAGAAGCACATCATCATTTAGACATGTTTTTCATCTTCCATGTGAACTCTCCTATGTGAAAGCAACTCCTCTACTGTCCATCTAGAAGCATACCATTGTAGACAAATTCTTCACTAATCATTCATGTCTAACATGTTCAAGAAAGAGTAAAAAATGAAGGGCACCTAACTCACCATGAAGACTATAAATAGAGGGCATCACTTGGAGCAATGGTGTGTGAGAGCAAGCAAAAACCAAAGAGGGAGAGAATAAAATAATAAAGGAGAAGTGTGTGTGTGTGTGTGTGTGTGTGAAAGTGTGAGTTTTTTTTGAGCGAGTGAAATTTGTGAGAGTGAGTGAGTTTTGATTGTATTTTACAATTGTATTGTTGAAATAAACTTAAAGCTTGAGTTTTTCACAATCTTGAGTGTCCAATAAAGTGGTACCAAAGTCACAAAAGCCACACTTCCTCTTCCAAAAAAACCAAGCTTCTGCAGAAACGTTTTCTGTCCAGATTCACAAATTTTCTTTTACCCCCTAGAGTGGTAAAAATCACGCAGCCCCCTGGATTAGAAAATTTTGTCAACCAACTCCTTGGAGAAGAAAATTTTCTCAAGCCCCTATGAAAGCAAATATCGGAGTAGTTCCACATCTCGCATACTATCATCCAAGCCCCAGAAGTTCAGTTTGTGATAGAACTGTCCTGATAGAGACTAACCAGGTCCATTTTCTTTAAAATTTTGCACAATCACCCTTTTGCAAAATTTTGATCTATTATTTTAGTCAATAAATATGCAAATGGAAAGGGGTCTTTCCAAGTTCCATCACTCAACAAATCCAATTATGAGAAATGGAGCATTAAGATGGAAGCACTCCTTGGAGCATATGATATTTGGGAAATAATTGAAAATGGCTACATTGAGCCACAAGATGAGACATCACTATCTCAAGCACAAAGAGATAGTTTGAGAGATGCAAACAAGAAAGACAAGAAAGCTCTCTCCCTCATTTATCAAGCATTGGATGATGATGGTTTTGACAAGGTGTCAAGTGCAACCACCACTAAGGATGCATGGGAAAAACTTAGAATTTCCTAAAAAAGAGAAGAAAAAGTAAAGAAGGTACGTCTTCAAACTCTAAGAGGTGAGTTTGAGTCATTACACATGAAAGAAAATGAGTCAATTTGTGATTACTTTTCAAGAGTTTGGGTTGTTTCAAACCAATTAAAAAGAAATGGCAAGAAGCTAGAAGATGTGAGAATCATGGAGAAAATTTTTCGCTCGGTGGATCCAAAATTTAAGCACATTGTCATAACAATTGAAGCAACCAAGAATTTGGAAGACATGACAATAAAGCAACTTCAAGGCACACTACATGAATATGAAGAAAAACACAAGAAGAAACAGGGAAATATGGAGCAACTTCTCAAGATGCACATAAAGTAAAATGAAGAAAGCTTCAACAATGAATGAGGTCAACATGGGAGAGCTCGTGGCCAAGGACAAGGACGAAGTTGGAGTAACAATAATAACTCCAAAAGCAACTATAATAGAGGAGAAAGCTCAACAAGAGGTCGTGGGAGAAGTGACACTAGAGGTGAAAGATCTCAAGTCCAATGCCACAACTTTCAAAGGTATGGACACTATGCCTCTGAATGCAAAACCCAATTTGAATGTTATAATTTTCAAAGTTTGGTCACTACACTTTAGAATCTAGAACTTCCAAAGTTAAAGTTGAAGGGAAGAGTAACTATGTGGAAGAAAACATCAAGGAAAATTATATGTTATTACTAGCGTGCAAAGACAACGAAGGAGGTCAAGAAAATACATGGTACCTTGACACTGGTGCAAGTAACCATATGTGTGGAAGAAGAAGCATGATCGTGGAGCTTGATGAGTCGATAAGTGGAAACGTGTCCCTTGGAGATGAGTCCAAGATTCTAGTAAAAGGCAAAGGTAACATCCTAATTCGCTTGAAGAATGGAAGGCATCAATTTATTTCAAATGTTTACTATGTGCCCAATATGAAAAAGAATATCTTAAGCTTGGGATAACTCTTAGAGAAAGCTAGGCTATGATATTCAAGTGAAAGATTGTAGTCTTTCCACAAGAGATAATAAAAATAATTTGATTACCAAAGTACCAATGTCAAAAAATAGAATGTTCTTTTTAAATATTCGAAATGATGTGGCAAATGTCTTAAAGCTTGTTACAAAGATGCATCTTGGCCTTGGCATCTTCGATTTGATCACTTAAACTTTGGTGGCTTAGAATTATTGTCCAAGAAGAAGATGGTGAGAGGACTACCTTCCATTAATCAACCTAATCAACTATGTGAAGGATGTTTGGTTGGGAAGTAATTTAGAAAAAGTTTTACAAAGGAATCAAATTCAAGAGGCCAAAAGCCACTTGAGCTTATACATGCAGATGTGTGTGGTCCAATCAAACCAAACTCCCTCGGTAAGAGCAATTATTTCTTACTCTTCATTGATGATTTTTGAAGAAAAACTTGGGTGTATTTCTTGAAACAGAAATCATAAGTTTTAGAAGCCTTTAAGAAATTCAAAGCAGTAGTGGAGAAAGAAAGTGGACATCAAATTAAAGCCATGAGATTCGATCGAGGAGGAGAATTTACTTCTAAGGATTTCCAAACAAAATGGTGTGGCTGAAACAAATGGGATTCAACGTCCTCCAACAGTTCCTAGATCTCCCTAACAAAATGGTGTGGCTGAAAGAAAGAACAGAACTATCCTCAACATGGCACGAAGCATGCTCAAAAGCAAAAGGATAACAAAAGAGTTTTGGGTAGAAGTTGTGGCGTGTGCAATCTATTTGTCAAATGGCTCACCGACTAGGAGTGTTTTGGGGAAAAACACCAAAAAAAGCATGGAGTGGAAAACAGCCAAAGATTTTTCATTTTTAAAGTATTTGGAAGCATTGCCTATGTACATGTCCTAGATGAGACAAGAATGAAGCTAGATGACAAGAGTGAGAAGTTCAACTTTATTGGGTATGATTCAAACTCAAAAGGTTACAAGTTGTACAATCTAAGCACTAAGAAGACTGTGTTAAGCAGAGACGTGAAGTTTTATGAAGAAGGTGAATGGGATTGGGAAAAACATGATGAAGGTTATAATTTTATCCCTTATCCCATAGAAAATGAACAACAGAGCTTAGAGTAAACAATAAAAGACCAACAAGAACTTGTTACTCCACCTACTTCACCAACAATAGCTATTAGAGATTCACCACCATGATTCTTGAATGAAAGAGGAGCATAGCGAACAAGGAGCATTCAAGATCTCTACAAAGTAACTGAGAGACTTGATAATCTTACCTTATTTTGCCTTTTTACAGATTGTGAGCTAATTGACTTTGAAGAGGTGGTACAAAGTAAAAGATGGAGAAATGCCATGGATGAAGAAATCAATGCAATTGTGAAGAACAATTCATGGGAGCTAGCAACTCTTCCAAAAGCACGAGTTAAATGGGTTTATAGGGCAAAGAAGAATGCTAAAGGAGAAATTGAGAGATACAAAGCACGATTGGTAAAAAAGTGGGCATTAATTATGATGATGTATTCGCTCTAGTTGCTCACTTAGAAACTATAAGGTTAGTTATTTCATTGGCAGCTCAAAATAGATGGAAAATTTATCAAATGGATGTAAAGTTAGCATTCTTGAATGGAGTTCTTGAAGAAGAAGTTTACATCAAGCAACCATTGGGCTATCAACTAAAAGGACAAGAAAATAAAGTTTTGAAGTTGAAGAAAGCACTTTATGGATTAAAACAAGCACTAAGAGCGTGGAATAGCCGAATTGGTAAGTACTTTCGAGATGACAACTTTATCGAGTGTCCACATGAATATGCTCTTTGCATCAAGATTCAAGATGGAGATGTCTTGATCACGTGCTTGTACATGGATGAATTAATCATTATTGGAAGCAATAAATGCATGTTCGAGGAGTTTAAGAAAACAATGGCTAAGGAATTTGGAATGATTGATATTGGACTCGCGTCATACTATCTTGGCATAGAGGTGAAGCAAAAGGAAGATGATGTATTTATCTCATAAGAAGGTTGTGCAAAAGAGGTATTCAAGAAGTTCAAGATGGATGATTGCAAGCTCATAAGCACGCCAATCGAATGTGGAGTCAAACTATCCAACGTGAACAAAGAGAAAAAGTTGACCCAACTCTTTTTAAGAGTTTAGTGGGAAGTTTAAGCTACTTGACATGTGTTGGCGTGTGACACTTGCATGTGCCATGCACATGATGATTTTTGGACCAACTTGTGATGAAACAAGAATATTACATGGTTTGTTATTTTACTGTTTCTAGAAGTATATTTTATGAAGTATTTGACTTATAATCAATATCTTATTAGAATAGGACATGATTTAATCCTAGTGAAAATAGGAGAATATTTATTTGTGTCTTAATTCCTTTAGGAGTTATTTATATCTCTTCTTATTATATTTATCTTTATCATAATATGAGTTTGGTTACGATTTTTATAGGAATCTAAGGAGATTTCGTTTAGACTTTCCACTATATATATTATTATGTTTTCATAACATATATGTATGTTGGTTGTGTGAAATCTATGTCACGGCATTCCAAGAATTAAAACGAAAGTTTCAACGCAAATTGGAATGTCTCTTTGATTTGATTTTATGAGTGTTTTATTCATGTATGAGAGGCTGTAATTGTACATGAAATATTGATTAGGTCTGTTTGAATTAGTAGACATTTGAGAGAACTTGCGAGTTAAGTGTTTATGTAATTCAGTGTTAGACATCGTGGTTATGATATACTTAACAATGTATTATTAAGTTATCTACGACAGAGAGTGAGCAGTGACACTAGAATTTAAGATATTGACGGGATTTTGTTTTACAAAGATTAGGTCAGTGTGTGAGAGTGAGTCAGCACTGTAAATGATCCTAAAGATTGTACAAATAAGAACTTAGTGAATTGTAGCTCTATAGCTATCCGTGGATGTATGTTTTATAACCGAACCACGTAAAATCCTCTTGTGCCATTTTATGTTACAGTTTAGTGTTATAACTCTTATAACTGCATACTTCCAGAACTTACAATTGGTATCAGAGCAGGTTCACTGATAGACAAGTGAAGAAAATGATCACGTTGATCTGGAAGAATGGAGTTTATTAGTAATGGAGGATCTGGAACACAACCACCTATTCTTGATGATAGTAATTATCCACATTGGAAGGTAAGAATGATGATGTATATCAAATCTCTTAATGACAGGGCATAGACTAGTATGCTTAAATGATGGACACCGCAAACAAAGTTGAATGCTTTTGGTGATACTGAACCCAAATCTAAGGAGGAATGGACTGATGAAGAGTACAGATGTTCAAGCTGAAACTCAAAGGCTCTTAATGCAATTTTTGCTGCAGTGGACTTAAATAATTTCAAACAGATTTCTAGGTGCAAAGTGGCCAAAGAAGCTTCGGACATACTTGAGGTAAAACATGAAGGTACTACATCTGTTAAAAGATCTAAATTGATGAGACTAAATTCTCAATTTGAAAATTTAATGATGCATGAAGATGAGTCGATTTCTGAGTTTTACTCTAAGTTATGTCACATCACAAATTCTGCATACATGCTTGGCAAAACTTTCACTGATGCAGAAATTATTAGCAAAATAATCAGGTCTGTTCCAGATAAATTTCAACCTAAAATTTTAGCTATTGAGGAAGTTAAAAACACTAATGAGATAAGGGTTGATGAACTGATTGGCATTCTCCAAAACTTTGAAATTAATCCAAGTACTAGGGAGCAAAAAGGAAAAAGTATTACATTTAATGTTAAAACTGAAAAATCTAATGATGAAAGTAATGATAAAATTGATTCTAAACAGATTGCTTTTCTAATAAAGAATTATATCAAGTTCATGAAAAAAAATTTCATGAACTTGACATAAGGAAAGCCATCAAACTCAAATGAAGACAAATTCAGGAAGTTCAACAAGGAGAATGGCAGGAAGAAATTGAAGCAACCTGATAAGAAAGGATGGATTCAGCGTTATAAGTGTTCAAGTTATGGGCATATTTTTTCTAAATGTGCTAATCTCAAGAAGAAGAACAAAGGCTTGACAGCTACCTAGAGTGATGAATCAGAATCTGATTCGGATGATCAAGAATGCATGAATAATTTTGTTGCATTCACAACATCAGCAGTTGATAAAGGGAAAGTTGTTATCATTGACATAACAAAAAATTACAGAATTAATGCTGATCATTTAGATGAAGAAGAAGGCCCAGAATACTATGAAGAATTGTAGGAGATCTATAATGCAGTTTACGGAGAATGGCTGAATTAGAAGAAAGAAATCAAAACCTTGAAGAGGGAGATTGAAGTGCTAAAATGTACAAAATCTTATGCTGAAAATCGTATCACAGAGATAGAGATTGCTTTGACAGACAAAATAGCACATGTTGAGAAAATCACAATAAAGCTGATTGAGAGCAAAAGATGTGTTGATCAACTCAGAATCGGATCAGCTAAACTGGATCAGGTCTTGAGTCTTGGATGAGACAACTCCAATAAACGTGGATTGGGATTCACGGAAGGTAATGTTGCATTTTCATCAAAAATAGTGTTTGTAAAAGCTTCAGCATCATGTAAAAATTCTGAACCTAACTCAATAAGGTCAAGTCTTAGTTCAAAAAGCAATGAAACATTTGTTTGTCCTCTGAGTTTTTTCAAATCCAGTCCTGAAAAGGTAAGAAAATTCATTCCAACTTGTTATTTTTGTGGTAAAAAAGGACACATTAGGCCTATATGCTTTAAATTGTTGAATCTTTTACATAAAAGATTAAAACAATTCAAACTGTTACTAAAATCACAACAACAGTGGGGTTAAGAAAGACAAGATAGTATGCCATGTTGCTCTTACTGCTCTTCAACATTCTTCTAATGATTTGTGGTATTTTAACAATGGCTATTCTAGGCATATGATTGGAAATAAACATTTTTTGAAAAATTTTAAAGCATGCAGGGAAGGAAATGTCACTTATGGAGATGGAGCAAAGAGTAAGATCATTGACAAAGGCACTTTAAATGTCAAAAGCCTACCCAAATTCCAAAATGTCTTGCTGGTGGAAGGTTTGAAAGCTAACTTAATTAGTATTAGTCAGATATGTGATGACAAAAATATTGTTAATTTCACACAAAACAAATGCATGATCATAGATAACTTTGGTAAATGCATTTTAGAAGGAAATAGATCTTCAGATAATTGCTATTTGGTAAAAATTGCATTTAAAGCTAAGATTTTAGATTTGTAATTGTGGCATCAAAAATTAGGTCACCTAAATTACAAAGACTTGATTAGATTGACTAAGTTAGGTGTTGTAAAAGGAGTTCCTAAATTTGATGACAATGTAAATGAAATTTGTGGACCATGTCAAATGGGAAAACAAATTAGAAGTTCACACAAATCCAATCCACATGTTAGTACATCCAAGATATTTGATTTACTTCACATAGATCTTATGAGTCCTATGCAAACTGAAAGGATTTAAGGTAAGAGATACATATTTGTTTGTGTGGATGATTTTTCTAGATATACTTGGGTTGAATTTATTGAATAAAAATCTGACACTTTTGAAGCTTTCAAGAATCTTTGTGTTAAGCTTGAAAATGAGGAAAGTAGGAACATTGGCAGGATAGTGAGAATAAGAAGTGATAATGGCAAAAGTTTGAAAATGTTAGCTATGCTGACTTTTACAAATATCATGGTATTGATCATGAATTTTCAGCTCCCAAAACCGTTGAACAAAATAACATTATGGAAAGGAAGAATAAAACTCTTCAAGAGATGGCTAGAGTGATGCTCAATAGCAAGAAGTTGACCAAAAGTCTATGGGCTGAAGCAATAAGCACTGCTTGTTATATTTCAAATAGAGTGACCTGGCACTAACCATATACCTTATGAAATTTTAAAAGGAAGAAAACCTAATTTGAAATATTTTCATGTTTTTGGATGCAGGTGTTACATTTTAAATGACAGAGAACAGTTAGGTAAATTAGATCCAAGGAGTGATGAAGGAGTTTTTGTAGGATATGCACAAAACAGCAAAGCATTTCAGGCTTACAATCTTTGAACTAAGGCAGTCAGGGAATCTGTAAACGTAGTCTTTGATGATCTGGATGATTATGCAGAATACTCACAAGAGGAAAGCATAACCAGCTTTACAGAAGATACAAAAAAAATCAGATTTAGACAGTAATAGTAATAAAAAAGATTCTGTTATGAAAGAGGAAACAACTACTGTTACACCCGACTTAATAGTAACAACTAAAAACTCATATTCGAACATAAATTCAATCCAAAATGAAGATGAAAGAAAAGATCCACCCACTTGGATTCAGAAGGCACATCCAACCAGCTCTATCATTGGAATGCCAGATGGCATGATGAAAACCAGAAGCAAGGTAAGAAATCAGGTAAGGTTTGCATGTTGTGTTTCTTTAGTTGAACCAAAAAATATGAAAGAAGCTTTAAAAGAAGATGTTTGGATTCAAGTAATGCAAGATGAACTTAATCAATTTAAAAGAAATGAAGTGTGGGAATTAGTTCCTAGGCCAGAAAATGCAAATGTCATTAGAACTAAATAGATAGTAAAAAATAAAACTGATGAAAGTGGTCAAATAGTAAAAAACAAGGCTAGGCTAGTAGCACAAGGTTACACTCAAGTAGAAGGCATAGACTTTGATGAAACCTTTGCACCAGTAGCTAGACTTGAGTCAATCAGATTAATGCTTGCAATTGCTTGTTTGCTTGATTTTAAATTGTACCAAATGGATGTTAAAACAACATTTTTAAATGGCTATCTCAATGAAGAAGTTTTTGTTGAACAGCCTAAAGGATTTGAAGATCTTAGACATCTTGATTTTGCATACAGATTGCATAAAGCTTTGTATGGATTGAAACAAGCTCCTAGAGCTTGGTATGAAAGGTTGACAAATTTTTTAATCAACAAAAATTATAGAAGAGGCAGCAATGATAAAACCTTGTTTATCAAACATGCATATAACTATTTTATTGTTGCTCAAATATATGTTGATGACATTGTTTTTGGATCAACTAACAAAAGCAAAACTAATGAGTTTGTTAAGTTGATGCAGAAAGAGTTTGAGATGAGCATGGTAGGGGAATTAAATTTCTTTATCGGATTACAGGTTAAGCAAATGAATGATAGGATATTCATATCTCCATCAAAATATGCTAAAAATCTTGTAAATAAATTTGGACTTGAGAAATCAAAACCAATGAAAACTCCTATCAGTACTAACCTTAAACTTTCAAAAGATAATGCAGGAAAAGATGTTGATGCAAGTTTGTACAGAAGCATTATTTGTAGCCTACTATACCTCACAGCAAGTAGACCAGACTTGTGCTTTAGTATAGGACTTTGTGCAAGATTTCAAGCAAATCCCAAAGAATCACAATTGGCAACAGCTAAGAGAATCATCAGGTCTATACATGGAACACATGATTATAGAATATGGTTTTCTAAAGATACAAATGATTATCTTGTGGGGTTTAGTGACGCTGACTGGGTAGAAAATGCAGATGACAGAAAAAGCTCATCAGAAGGATGTTTTTATCTTGGTACTAACTTGGTTTCTTGGCACAGCAAAAAGCAGAATTCTATTTGTTTATCTACTACTGAAGCTGAATACATAGCGGCAAAAAGTTGTTGCAGACAATTACTATGGATGAAGCAAATGTTGAGTGATTATGGTATTGAACAGAAACCTATAACTGTGTTCTGTGATAATACTAGTGGTACAAATATTTCCAAAAATCCTATTCAGCATTCTAGAACAAAATACATTGACATAAGATATCATTTTATAAGGGAACTTGTAGAGTCTTAGGTGATACATACTGAAAACATATTTACTGATAAATAATTGGCTGACTTGTTCACTAAGGCATTAGATACAACAAGATTTGAGAATCTAAGAAAAACCTTAGGCATCTGTCAGTTATCTGAAAAAACACTACTTGCTGTTATGATAATTATATCTGCAATATCAAAAGTTTTCCTCTAATTTAGCATATACGAGCTGTAATATAAAAAAATGTGTGAATGATAAGATACTTGTTTAAAATGAAAAATATAGAGAGGGCTACCAATATATGATGTGCAAAAGCCGTCATTGAGAGTAACCTCAGGGTATCTAAGAAATATGTTGAGGTCACCCACTCAATGAAAAGGGCTACCTCTATATTGTGTAAAAGCTACTGTATTCATAATCCAATGTGATTAATTCCTAATATGTCAAAATAATATTTCTGACATCTCAAGCAATTGAAATGATGAATGAAAAATAGCTTTCATGTGAAAGTAATTAAAACAACTCTGAAATATGTTGTCTTAGAATGATTCATATGATGTTTAAATATTATTGTTATGTTAAATTTAACTATTTTTTGTTATGTTTTTCATATCATACGATGCTCTTTGTGCCAATCTGAAATTTGCTTATCTTGTGTGTCTATGTGTCAAAATGCTATGTCAGCTGTATTGAATTTAGGGGGAGAAGTTTCAGTGGCGGAAATCCTAAATTTATTAGAATTCCTTATTCTAATGAAAATCAAAATTTGAATTTCTATTCATTAATGACAGTTATTAAGGGGTTTTGGAAGGGGAATTAAAATTAAATTTTTGTTGAAAACAATTTTTTTTTTAAATTCAGCCTAGTATATTACAAGAACAGTTAGGGTATTTTCTATTCATACTATACTCCAACAACAGTTTCAACACTTTCTATCTCATCTTGCTGTTCTCTCTCTACTATCAGAAACTCTTGTAGGACTTGAAACCTTAACAATGCCGACCGTATTAGATTCTTAAAAAGCACACAGTTCCTCATCTTCACAAAATGACTATGGTTACAATAGTAGCAACAGTGAACAGTCATCTCGTTCACAATAGCCTCAAGCAGAGATTCTGATAGATCCTGCTATGAGCGAAGATGAATTGATTCCAATGAAGAAGATGAAAGACACGGTGAAGCCAAAGTATAACAAGTTTCTCATAGCAGCCATCAAGCAGAAATTCTTGAAGTACACTACGAAGAGGAAACTGCAGATGGAAAGACTAGTGAAGCGAACCGATTTCAATAACTATGGGTCAAGTGAGCTTCTTGAGTCTATATACTGGACTCATATGGTAAACAATTTCCTACCCCTTATGAAGTCGTTAATTCAGGAATTCTTTGCCAATATCTCTACTTCAATTGATGATCCGAAAATCCTTCATTATCATAGAGTGTGTTATAGAGGAAAGTTTGTGAAGTTCTCACCGAATGTCATAAATACATTCTTTGATATACCAATAGGAAGCTTGCATTCGTTGGACGAGAATTTTGATATGGCTGTAGTGATTAAAGAATGACTAGTAGAGAGGACATAGAATGGAAACTGAGGGATGGAATAGGCCAACAATATCTCAAAAAGAAGTATAGGGTGATGCATAAGATTGCACGATTTAATTGGCTTTCCTCATCACATCAAAACCACGTTCGGGAAGATAGAGTCAAGTTTTTGTACTGTTTGGGTACTAATAGACCTATCAATTTTGATTTGCTAGCTTTTCGATCGATTGTTCAAATTACTCTAGACAAATCTAACTATCATTTACTGGTTTTTCCTTGTTTAATCCAAGGAATTCTAGCACAGAATGGTATCCCTATAAGTCCCAAAGAACATACTAAAACACTGGCCAATTCAATCACCAAGGATTTTCTGCATAGGTTGCATGATAAATCTAACCTCCTTGCACCAGAACCAAAACCTAGGAGAGTCAGGAAACATCCCATGAGCAATGTAGAAGAACAACTTGCTGGGATAAATGCTATCTTGAATGATATTATGTAGGATCTAAAGGAAATCAAAGCCAAACAATCTTTTTTGGAGGCTAAGCTTGTAGGA
Source organism: Boswellia sacra (assembly GCA_013180625.2). Classification (NCBI taxonomy): domain Eukaryota; kingdom Viridiplantae; phylum Streptophyta; class Magnoliopsida; order Sapindales; family Burseraceae; genus Boswellia; species Boswellia sacra. The sequence continues at coordinate 179,572 of SNVD02004503.1, read as the reverse complement.
CAATCAAGTGCTATAGCAAAACCATAGCCCATGGAAACTGACAATGTGGTTCCTAAGAAGTCTGTCGAGCACATACCAGAACCTGATGTACCTCTGCTTGAAGAAGTTGAGCCCATACCTGCAGAATATCCAACTAAACAAACAGCTGTTGAGACAGACATAACAGTAGAGAATAAGCAAAAGAAAAAGAAACTCAAGACAACTGCTAAGGGATTGAAAGAAAAGAAGAAGATCAAATTGGTGAAGAAACCATCTGACAAGAGGAAGAAGAAAATTGAATTACCAGCTCCAGAACTGAGGGATAAGCCCTTGTCAGATGAACCAAACCAAGTAGAAACCGAGATGAAATTGCCTTCACCAATTCCAGAGGAAAAACCTCATGTTTCACCAGTCCCTGAAGCAGAACATCATAAGTCTCCACCATCAACACAGTCACCACCTCATGAAGACATAACCACATCACCTACAACACCACCTGAGGAAGAACACACTCAGAAACCCCCTTCTGTAGTAGACACAATTGCACCAGCCACACCTCCACTATCTACACTTGTAGAAGAGTCACTGGTTCCTTCTCAACAACTTGCTGCTGCGTTGCATACCACTGAAACCAGTGTTGAACATATTGAAAAGGAGATCCACAAAGTTGTAGCTGAAGTTACTGCCACTTCAGTACACATTGGGCGCCTACACCCACTACTACTGGGAAGAGGTACAAAGGGAAGGCTAGGAGGTTCAAGAAGCGCTTTGGTAGTCCTTCTTCCCTACTTGTTCGCAAGCCTCCAAGACTGTGTTAATTTTTGCCAACTTGTCATGAAACCAAGGGGGAGAATGAGGAGTTTCTAAGTTTCTGTTATAACTAATAACTGTTTTCCTATTTTTTTTCTTTTTTTTGTTCTGTTTTTGGACTTTTCTGTTATTTAAATTCTGTGTGATATTTTTGATAATCTCCTCCAAGGCAGTATGTAAGGAGTAAGGGGGAGTAAGGCATGTTTATGTTTTGTATGCATTAGAACTATTTTCGGCTGTGTGTTATTTCATTACTGTGTAATGTGTTTTTATTTGCCCATTTCACTTTGATGTATGTTTTTGTTATTTGCTCTGATCATGATTGAGTTGAAGTGTTGACAAGTTTGTCAACTTCATTTTTGTGCTCATCGAATCTACATAAGACATTGCTCTATTATGTGTTTTGTAACTACATACTATGACTATTTATTTGGCATGATGTTTATGTTTGATCAATCATAATTGCTTGAAGTTATGTCTAACTTAACTCTGAGTGAATTTTTTCTTTGATTAGAAACAGTTTAGTTTTTTCATCACAAGTTGCCAAAAAGGGGGAAATTGTTGGTGTCAACGTGTGACACTAGCCTGTGCCATACACATGATGATTTTTGGACCAACTTGTGATAAAACAAGAATATTACATGGTTTATTATTTTACTATTTCTAGAAGTATTTTTTAGAAAGTATTTGATTTATAATCAATATCTTATTAGAATAGGAAATTATTTAATCATAGTGCAAATAGGAGAATATTTATTTGTGTCCTAATTCCTTTAGGAGTTATTGATATCTCTTCCTATTATCTTTATCTTTATCCTAATATAAGTTTGATTATGATTTTTATAAGAATCTAAGGAGATTTCGTTCAAACTCCCACTATATATATTGTTATGTTTTTATAACTTATATGTATGTTGGTTGTGTGAAATCTATGTCATGGCATTGCAAGAATTAAAAGGAGAGTTTCAACGCAAATTGGAATGTCTCTTTGATTTGATTTTATGAGTGTTTTATTCATGTATCAGAGGTTCTAATCATACATGAATTGTTGATTATGTTTTTATGAGTTAGTAGACACTTGAGAGAACTTGCGAGTTAAGCGTTTATGTAATTCAGTGTCAGACATCGTGGTTATGATATACTTAACAGTGTGTTGTTAAGTTATCTGCGACAAAGAGTGAGCAATGTTACTAGAGTTTAAGATCTCGGTGGGATTTTGTTTTATAAATATTAGGTTAGTGTGTGGGAGTGAGTCAGCACTATAAACGATCCTAAAGATTGTACAAATAAGAACTTAGTGAATTGCAGCTCTATAGCTGTCCGTGGATGTAGGTTTTATAACCGAACCACGTAAAATCCTCCTGTGCCATTTTATATTACAGTTTACTATTATAACTCTTATAACTGCATGCTTCCAAACCTTACAACATGCACAAGACCAGACATTCTTTATGCTGTTGGAATAATTAGTCGATACATGGAGACTCCAACCACCATTCATTTGAAGACCACAAAGAGGATTTTTCGCTAAATCAAAAGTACAAGTAATTTTGGCTTACTTTACCAATCTTATAATGAATTCAAGCTTGTTAGATATAGTGATAGTGATTGGGCTGGAGATATAAAAGATAGAAAGAGCACAAGTGGATTTGTTTTCTTCATACAAATTACCGCATTTACTTGGATGTCAAAGAAGCAACCGATTGTTACACTCTCCACTTGTGAAGTCGAGTATATGGTTTGCTACATCTTGTGTTTGTCATGCAATTTGGCTTAAGAGCTTGTTGAAGGAGTTGAGCATACCATAAGAGAAACCCACCAAAATTTGTGTTGATAACAAATCGGCGATTGCATTGGCAAAGAATCCGGTCTTCCATGATAGAAGCAAGCATATAGACACGCGTTATCACTTCATTAGAGAATGTATCACAAGAAAGGATGTGCAATTGAAGTATGTGAAGTCTCTTCATCAAGTAGCGGACGTTTTCCCCAAGCCACTAAAGCATGAAGATTTTGCAAGAATTAGAATTTGCTTGGTGTCACAAGTAAAGTTTAAATAGGGTTGTTGAATATTAAACTTTATTTGTATTTCTAGAAGCACACCATCATTTAGACATGTTTGTCATCTTCCATGTGAACTATCCTATGCGAAAACAACTCCTCCACCATCTATCTAGAAGCCTACCATTCTAGATGAATTCTTTCCGTTCATGTGTAACATGTGCAAGAAAGAGTAAAAAATGAAGGGCACATAACTCACCATGAAGACTAAATAGAGGGCATCACTTGGAGCAATGGTGTGTCAGAGCAAGCAAGAAACCAAGGAGGGAGAGAAGAAAATAATAAAGGTGAAGTGTGTGCGTGTGTGTAAGTGTGAGTTTTTTTTTGAGTGAGTGAAATTTGTGAGAGTAAGTGAGTTTTGATTGTATTTTATAATTGTATTATTGAAATAAACTTAAAGCTTGAGTTTTTCACAATCTTGAGTGTCCAACAAAGCTTTCACAAAAGTTCTTATCTTTTGTGAGAATGAAGATTTAACTCAGTACATGCCAGATTATAAATTTTTAACTACATCTTATATTTTAAGAAGTCTCAAATGTTTTGAAATTTATTTATTTGGTGAATACAAAGAGAGTTTTCTGCTTGTTACGAGCATTATTAAGATGTCTCTTTCATAATAAAGAACTTTCAGACTCAAGTTGTTTTTCTAAAATAATTGGACAAGCAATTTTAATTATTAATCTAATTAAACACCATTAAAAATAATACACAGCACCAAGGCTACGATTAGTCTGCAGCTCCATGGTTAATTATCGGCGAGTTTGCATGGAATTATTAATAGGTCATCAGAATGACCTTATTATTATAATTTTGAGAAAATAAGATAATTTTAAATAAACAAGTAGATCGCTAAACTACAAGTTGGGGATATGTTGCCGAGACTTTCAAATCAATGAACAAGTAAAACATGTAAACAATTAAGAAAATTGTTCTTTATGCAACTTTGTCAGACCTACACACACATACACAGACACGCATGAACACACACACACACATATTACATTTAAATATCTATGACCAACACATGCTTTCCCTGTCTTTACTTCCATAATTCAATCGTTTACTTTGACAAGAATAGCTAATTTAATTTATTTGTGACTCGTGGTTTGCACACATAAAATGCGATATTGTATTTATTCGATTATGTTGCTTGTTTTTCAGATCTAATGCACCCACAAAATGGACAACCTTTATGCAAAGCATGCATCAACTTTAAAAGTCTGTAATTAAATTAATTTTTTGCACTATAAATATACCCATATCTCAAGTCCATTTGCCTATCAGCCATTCTCTTCTCTTCCCTCCCTCTTAGCTCAAAACCTTTCCATGAAAATGGCTCTGCTTAATTCAGGCAAAGATGTGATTAACTTTCCCATAGTGGGAATTATTCTTGGCTTAGCTGTCCCAGAAATGAAATGAGTCAAAAGCCTACTAATGGTGTTTATGTGGCCAACATTGTGATGCCCAAGTTCTTTAACGAGGTAAAGAATTAAGCCTCGATTGGTTGTCCCATAAAATACTTCTATACATGAGCTGCATTTCTCATTGCTCTCAAATCTTTTCCTCGATTTGGAAAAAATGGTTCTGTTGGTGATTCTAAGTGTGATATTGCAGCATTTTTTCCCACATCTTACTCATGAAACTGGCTGTAAGTTCCTGTTCCTTCTCTACATTGCTCTTCTCTTATTTGTATGTGTTAAAGTTGTGTGGTAATTAAATCTTGTTTCAAGATTTGATATTATAGGTAGGGAAAAAGATATTATTGGTTGATTTTGTTGAGCACTCTATTGTTTTGTCTTAATATCATACGAAGAATCAGTTATAAATTAAGAATCGTCAATTTTCTTTTAGGCATTAAATTTCAAATTAAAGTTATCAAATAGTCAATTTTTAGATTATTGTATCAAACATTTGTTAACGGAGATGCGAAAAGAACTAGGATACTATAGTATTTAATAGGAGCGTGTCAAGCCATTTTACAACTTCACCTTTTTTGTCAATAAATGATTTGATGAGATTCGTTAATGGAGATATTCTTGATGGCTTTTTAATTGCTGGAAATATAATTGGTAACTTCTTGATATTAATTTTCTACTTAACATTATGTTTAAACACGGGGTACTTAATAAAATTAACTCAATAAACTATGGAACGTGATAAAAAAAATGTTTCTTGTCTTTGCAGCTATGTGCTACATAGAAGAGATAAACAAGAAAAACAAATATTGCACACCTGATGGACAGTATCCATGCGCTTCTTAGAAATCACAATTATGGAGCTATCAGACGCGCCCTCAAATTCAGTAGACTACATGCTCTTGAAAAAGTGGCCCAAAACCCAGTTTTGTCATTCAAGACTGCCTTATGGTTCTGGATGACAAATGCCCACTTGGTTATAAACCAGGATTTCGGTGAGACCATTAGGAGAATTAACGGTGATGAATAAGCTTGGCAACTTTCCCTGGTTGGGCCATAGGCCCGAATTTTCCCCGCATGGGGCAGCTAGGGAAAAGCCTGAAAATCCGGTGATTGGGCCTAGAGGCGGGGACTGCTAAGAGAACACAAGCCCTGGTGCAGTGCAGGGCCAGTATTACTAAGGAACCCTAGTCCTCGACCCGCACCCGTATGGCCTAATCTTTTTTTTTTTATTTTGTAATGAAAAATGCGTATAAGAGGCTCGAACCCATGACCTGCAACTTGGATATCTAGTGGTTAACTACCAAGCCACTAAACTTTTCACTCTATTTTCTATAGGAAATTTATATATAATCAATTTCCTTTTAAATATTTAATTAAAAGTAGTAAACAAAGGTAGCGACGATTCAAACCTGGGCCACCAAAACTTAACTCTCCCGCTTTGCCAGCAGTGCCAGCCACGTCCTTCATCAATGTTATGCAACATTATGCTATTTAACTACATTAAAAGTGTTAAAAAATTAAAAAAATAAAAGCGGGGATAATCCAGGGTTTTTCTTTGTGCATCATCCCAGCACCCGTAAATACCTGCACTTGGAAAAACGCAAAAAAATGTAGGGATTTTGTGGGGATTGGGGATGAGTTTTTAGTTCAGTTGCAGGTGTGAAAATGGCAAACCCTTACCCGCACTTAGATTTTGCCATCTGATGAACACTTAAATATGTATGTTTAATGAGAACTTAGTTCATCATATTGCATTAATAGTGTCATTAAATTCCTCAACTTAAGCATATTTGTAGTCTTTGCATCTTTGGAATTAACTTCCTCTTAATTTTGGTTTTGTTACAGGTTCGATAAAATGGGCATAACTCTCTATTTATAGATCAGAATGGTTCAATTCTTAATATTTTGGAAAGATGATTCAATTGTCTACAAGATTTCATTCACAAGCATCATCAAATTTGGGCTCTTAGTGGACCAAAATTGGGCTTGAAGTTAACCCATCTACAGTCTCGGCCCAGTCTGATCAGGCCTCAGTATTTGGACCGTATCTCTCAAAATACGTATCCAAATTGTGCAAATCAATATGTTCTAGAAAGCTGAGAGAAATATCTACAACTTTTATGAAGACATATGATTAAAATTCTCAACATTTAAATGTCAAAATTGATGGTTAAATTCGGTGTCTAATGATCCCAATTGTCAAAGATATTTACAACTAATATTTGACAATTATGCCCTTGTAATTTGACAAGTTTGCCCCTGAATGTATCAATAAATAGAGGTGCCTTGTGACCCATTAGGGCATCTTGGCCTTGGCTTGAACATTTTTGCTTTGGCTAGGATCTTGTATTGTATTTTGTGTGTTTATGTTATTAATGAATTTCCTTTTTCTTGTATTTTATTTTCTTTCTATTATACTGTTCTTCTAATTTCTCTTTTGCTAAGGTGAAAGGGTGAAACCCTTGATATGAGAATAAGGATTCTCTAACCCTTAATATGTGCTTAATAATCTTAATCTTATAATATTTGTTCAATATGATTTATATTTAATTTCTTAATCAATCTTGACACCACTCGTAAAGTGGAGGACTTGATCCATTGTAGACAATCCTTGGTACATCAAATGCTTGGATCCTTCCTATACGTCGTATGGTTCTTCCTTACCGACACAAGTCTAGTTAGGAACCTTGATTTGTTGTAGACATATGGTGATTGGCACATTGGATGCTTGAACCCATTTACAAGAAGTGGTATAAATATTGGTAATGAAACAAATATAATTCATAAAACTAAAATGGGTTAATTATCCTTATGTGAAATATCAAGGGCGGATCCCCTAACCTTAGCCTTCATTATTATTGTGTTGATTTTTCTTGTGTGATTCCAATTTATTGTTTACGAACTTGTTCCTTATTTATATTTGTTAATATTATCTTGTCATCTCTTTGAATTATCCACATCATATTGCTTACTTTATAGTTTGTAGCGCTTAAATTCCCTTCCTCGTGGATCGACCTCGGACTCACTGGGTTTATTACTTCGACAATCCTATACTTGGGAGACAATCATTTTTTGGATGTGTCAAGTTTTTGACGCCGTTGCCGGGGAACGTAAAAATTGGCGTGCAAAATTTGGTAGACTTGTTAGAAAAACATCATATTCCTTAGAAAACATAGCCGACAATCATAAGGAAATATTCACGGATGAAGGGGACAACCGTTCGCAACAAAATGATCAAAACCAATGAAGAACCCTTAAAGACTACATGAATCCGGCAAGGACTAGTGCACCATCTTGTGTAGTTTCTCCTCCAGATTCAATCCATTTCAATTTCAAACCAAGTTTTGTTCGACTTCTACCCACTTTTCATGGACTTGACATGGAGAACCCATATTCGCACTTGAAACTCTTTGAAGAGGTATGTAGCTCTTACACTGACCCAAATTGTAGCATAGACACCATTAGATTAAAGCTTTTTCCTTTTTCTTTAAAAGATAAAGGTAGAACATGGCTACAAAATTTGAGGTTGAATTCCATCAGTTCATGGGACGAGATGAAACAACAATTTTTGAAAAAAATTTTTTCTACCCATAGAACAAATTCTCTTAAAAGACAAATTTCTGATTTCTCTCAAAAACAAAGGGAAACCCTTTACCAATGTTGGGATAGGTATAAGGAACTACTTAATACCTGTCCTCACCATGGTTTTGAAACTTGGAGAATAGTTGCACACTTCTATGAAGGGTTAACACCTCAAGATAGGTAACTAGTAGAATTAATGTGTAATGGAGAATTTAAAGAAAAATACCCTAAGGAAGCACTTGACTTCTTAGATTCCTTGGCAGAAAAGGCACAAAATTAGGACACTACTGGCACGTATGAGGTACCAAGCAATACCCCAACCTCGACGTCAAATAGAGGTATTTACAACCTTAGGGAAGACCATGACCTTCAAGCCAAATATGCATCCCTAGCTAGAAAAGTCGAGGCTTTAGAGATGAAAAAGAGTAGTCAATTGAAGTCTATTCAAGAAAATGTCTGTAACATTTGTGATGACAATGACCATTCTATTGATGATTGCCCAACTTTGCCTGCCTTTCAGGAATGTCCCCATGAGCAAGCCAATGCCTTGAACACTTTCAAAAGGCCAAATCACAATCCATATTCACAAACCTACAATCCTGGTTGGAGAAATCATCCAAATTTTAGTTGAAAAAATGATAATCATACACAATTTTCACAAGTCCCTTTTCAAACATGACAAAATTTTCAAAATTCTCATGATCATGCATATGCTCCTCCTCCTAGGAATGACTTTGAAGAAACGTTTCATTCATTCATTACAAAGCAAGAGACTTCCAATAGTCAAACTGCTCAAACATTAGCAAATTTGTCAGAAACTCTTGTAAAATTTGCATCTACATTTAGCACCCAAGAGAAGGGAAAATTTCCTTCTCAAACATTGCAAAACCCCAAAGATCAATCTAACTCAAATGCAGGAAGTTCAAGTAACCATTACTTTGATCAAGCCAAGTCAGTCATGACCCATCGCAATGGTAAGATTGTTGAAAAACACATTCCTGACCCTTGTGAGAAAGAAGAAGAATCGATCTCTAAAGGACAGGAAGGGTGGCCAAACCAACACCTTGCGAAGAGGAAACCAAATCCTCATCTGTGCCTCCATTTCCTCAAGCATTAGCTACACAAAAAAAGTCAACTCAGAATTCCAAAATCTTTGAAATTTTCAAACAGGTAAAGGTCAACATTCCCTTGCTTGATGTAATCAAACAGGTACCTTCTTATGCAAAATTTTTTAAAGACTTGTGCACTGTGAAAAGAAAACTGAATGTGAAAAAGAAGGCCTTTCTAGCTGAGCAAGTAAGTGCTATTCTTCAAAATAATAATACAGTGAAATATAAGGATCCAGGTTGTCCTACAATTTCATTTGTTATTGGAGACCATAAAATTAAACAAGCTTTACTTGATCTTGGTGCTAGTGTGAATTTGCTTCCATATTCGTTTTTTCAAAAACTCAATCTAGGTTAGTTAAAACCGACTTCTGTGACTCTTTTGCTTGCTGATAGATCAATTAAAGTACCAAGAGGAGTAGTAGAAGATGCATTAGTTCAAGTCAATAAATTCATTTACCCAGTGGATTTTATCGTCTTGGACACACAACCAGTAGAAGTAAGCAATTTAATTCCTGTTATTTTAGGGCGTCCATTTCTAGTTACCTCTAATGCTTTGATTAATTGCAGGAATGGAGTCATGAAACTATCATTTGGGAACATGACATTGGAACTAAATGTTTTTAATACGTGCAAACAACCAAATGAAGAAGAAGATGAAATTGACGAGGCCAATGTAATTGAATCTGTTGTGGAAGATCACATCCAAAAAGGGAGTTCTTCTGACTCTTTCGAAACTTGTTTAGTGAAATCGTTAGAATAAAGTATGGAACTAGAACATGATCTTTCTGATATATGTTCTTTACTGGATTGTGCATAGGTGTTGGAAAAAGGCTCAAAATCAAGATTTGGAGAATTGGGGCAAATGAATGAAAGCAAGGAAGAGGAAGCTCCCAAGTTAGAACTAAAGCCCTTACCTGAAGGACTGAAATATGCATATCTTGAGGAGAATCAGACATATCCGGTGGTAATTTCTTCATCCCTCACATGCGAGCAACAAGGTAAGTTGATAGAAGTGCTTAAAAGGCATAAAAATGCAATTGTGTGGACTTTAAAAGATATAAAAGGCATTAACCCTTTAATTTGCACACATAGAATACATTTAGAGGAAAATGCCAAAACATCTCAACAACCTCAAAGGAGATTAAATCCACACATGAAAGAGGTCATTAGGGCTGAAGTTCTCAAACTACTTGATGTGGGAATTATCTATCCTATTTCTGATAGTAAGTGGGTAAGCCCTACACAAGCAGTACCTAAAAAATCTGGCATTACAGTTGTTAAAAATGAAAAGGGGGAATCATTACCAACTCGTGTCTCATCTAGTTGGAGGATGTGCATTGATTATAGAAAATTAAATGCTGTCACTAGAAAAGACCATTTTCCCTTACCTTTCCTTGACCAAATTCTTGAAAGAGTAGCAGGAAACCCCTACTACTGCTTTCTTGATGGATACTTAGGCTATTATCAAATTCCCATTGCACGCGAAGACCAAGAAAAGTCCACATTCACGTGCCCCTTTGGCACTTTTGCATTTAGGAGAATGCCTTTTGGACTTTGTAATGCTCCAGCCACTTTTCAAAGATGCATGTTAAGCATTTTTAGTGACATGGTTGAGCATTGCTTAGAAGTTTTCATGGATGATTTAACTGTCTTTGAAAACTCTTTTGATAATTGTCTTGAAAATTTAGAAAAAGTCCTAAAAAGGTGTGTAGAAAAAGATCTTATTTTGAATTGGGAAAAATGTCATTATATGGTCACTTCGGGAATTGTTTTAGGTCATGTGGTGTCTTCTAAAGGAATTGAAGTGGATAAAGTAAAAGTGGAATTAATTTCCCATTTGCCTCTTCCAAAAACAGTTAAAGAGGTTCGTTCATTCTTAGGGCATGCTGGATTTTATAGGACGTTCATAAGAAATTTCAGTGCTATATCTAAACCTCTTTGTAACCTCTTAATAAAAGATACTTCCTTTGAATGGACTCAAGAATGTCAAAATGCCTTTGATACACTAATTGGACTTTTAACAATTGCTCCAATTATGCAATCTCCTGATTGGTCCTTACCTTTTGAATTGATGTGTGATGCAAGTGACTATGCCGTTGGTGCTGTCTTAGGACAATGAAAAGAAGGTAGGCCTTATGTCATATATTATGCAAGTAGGACTTTAAATGATGTGCAAATGAATTACACAATAACTGAAAAAGAACTACTTGCAGTAGTATTTGCATTGGACAAATTTTGTTCTTATTTAATTGGTTCTCCCACAATTGTTTACACTGACCATGCAGCTGTGAGATATTTAATGTTTAAACAGGATGCAAAACCTAGATTGATACGGTGGATCTTATTGCTCCAAGAATTTAACATCACAATAAAGGACAGAGACATTAATTAAAACTTCACCTATCAATGATTCTTTTCCTGATGAGTTTTTATTTTCCGTTGCTACTATACCTTGGTTTGCTAACATTGGAAATTCTCTTGCAACAGGAAAAATGCCACCTCATTGGAATGCTCAAGACAAATGGAAATTTTTAACCGAGGTGAAAAATTTTTATTGGGATGACCCATATCTGTTCAAATATTGTTTGGACCAAATAATAAGAAGATGCATACCCAACAATGAGGTAAGTAGTGTCATTAACTTTTGTCATTCTGAGGCATGTGGAGGACATTTTTCATCTAGAAAAACAGCTGCTAAAATCTTGCAATGTGGATTTTATTGGCCCACCTTATTTAAAGATGCACATGCATTTTATAAAACATTTGAAAATTGTCAAAAATTGGGATCCATTTAAAAAAGAAACGTGATGCCTTTGAATCCCAATCTTGTTGTTGAAATCTTTGATTGTTGGGGTATTGATTTTATGGGACCATTTCCACCATCATTTGGTTTTGTGTATATCCTTGTTGTAGTAGACTATGTTTCAAAATGGGTCGAGGCAATTCCATCTCGAAACAATGACCACAAAACAGTTGTCAAATTCTTGAAAGAGAATATCTTGAGTAGATTTGGAATTCCTCGAGCCATTATTAGTGATGGGGGTACACATTTTTGTAACAAACCATTTGAAACTTTAATGAAGAAATATGGAATAACCCATAAAATTTCTACACCTTATCACCCACAAACAAGTGGACAAGTTGAATTAGCTAATAGGGAGATAAAACAGATCTTAGAAAAAACGGTTAACCCAAATCGTAAAGATTGGTCTTTAAGACTTAATGATGCACTTTGGGCTTACCGAACTGCTTTTAAAACATCATTGGAAATGTCTCCTTATAGACTAGTTTATGGAAAACCTTGTCACTTGCCTGTGGAAATTGAACATAAAGCTTATTGGGCCATTAAAACATTTAACACAAACTTGAATGATGCTTGCAAGTTACGAAAACTCCAACTGAGTGAACTTGAAGAAATCAGGAATGAGGCTTATGAAAATTCTAAAATCTACAAAGAAAAAATGAAGGTTTTTCATGACAAATTTATTGTTAGAAAATCTTTTGAACCTTCACAAAAAGTTCTTTTGTATGATTCAAGGTTGCACTTTTTTCCTGGCAAACTTCGGTTACGTTGGACTGGGCCTTTCATTTTCAAAAATGTTTTCCCTCATGGAGCAGTTGAAATTGAGAACCCAAAGAATGGTCATGTGTTTAAAGTTAATGGACAACGGTTAGAACCATTCTTTTAAAATTTTGACCAAAATGAAGAGTCCATTGCTTTAGTTGATCCCTTTTAAGGATTGATTTTTCCCGGTCAAGTGGCGGATACGGTACTCCGTGACTATTAAAGTCGGTTTTTCAGTTCCTTAAAAACTGTTGCTCACCTTGCATTCATTTTCTTTTCTTTTCTCGCATTTTCACATGGACACCATTCTTTCAAACCTGCACAAACATTTTTCCTCTATTTCTCCAAATGATTTGCTTAAAATTTACAAAGCTCGCGCAGAAAGAGTAAGGATGTTGATGCATAAGGGTTTGCCCGTTGAAGTAAGATGGTTAATTGAAGCTAAGGTTTGATTTTCTTATGAATTTTCAGATAATCTTGTTTCTCACATACCAGGTATGGGAAAAAGCTCTTACGCCAAAAAGCGAAGAGCGAAAAGGTTACAAGTTTGTCCCAATTAATGTGCAAGATGGACTTGTAACCAGCGTTGCCGCTCCTTAGGATATTTGTCTAATAATCGAGAGAATAAGCTACAGTTCATCAAGAATAGACTGAGTAGGGAGTCTTTGGATGATATCCCAGTGACTCTTGAGACGCATTCTTGTGGACTTGTGCAGCGTGAAATTTTTAACTTGTGGACGCATTTCCGAGATGAGCAGGAACGCTATAGTCTTGGGAATCTGACTCAAAACGACCCTGTTTACCAGTTTATAAGAAAACTGGATGGGAAGCATATCCCCAACTCATAGAAGGTGTTTAAGCCATTTCTGGACGTAAAACCAGAGGAAGATGTGAGCCACAGTCACAACTACCTGTACATATGCATGCGTGCCATCATTTTTGAATTTTAATACCTCATAGCTGTCATTTTTGAATTTGTATCTTTTGTTGGACTTATGGTGTCTTATTTCATCATCTTTTGAATTTTTATGCATTATTGTCAACTTTTTCAACAAACAACCGAGCTACCTAGATAGATATCATCATTAGCATACCTTTTTGCACTCCATAAATACCACATGTCTTGTTCTCTTCTTCACACATAGTTAGAGAGTTGCATAGACATGGAGGGAACTTCACAACGTCGAATCCAAAGGATATGTGTATTCTGCTGATCTCGACCGGGTAAAAGTGAGGAGTTTGTAGAAGTAGCAAACTATCTTGGTAGGCTACTGGCTGAAAGAAAGATTCATGTGGTTTATGAGGGAGGTAGCCTCGGGTTAATGGGTTGCGTATCAACAACTGCACATGTAGGAGGCAGTCAAGTGTTAGGAGTTATTCCTAAAGCTTTGGCTGTAGAAAGCATTGTTGGAAAAACAGTTGGGAAGGAGTTACAGGTCTCATCTATGCATGAACGCATGACACATATGCTTATCAATTCAGATGCCTTTATTGCTTTACCAGGTGGCTTTGGGACTTTTGAAGAAATTTTTCAAATTGCCTCTTGGGCCCAACTGAATATCCATAAAAAACCCTTAGGTTTGTTGAATGTTAAAAATTTCTTTGATCCTTTGATAAGTTTTGTTGATGCAACTGTGGAACAAAATTTTATCTCTCATTCGGCCAGAAAGATCCTTATTTCTGCTACTACTGCTAGTGAACTACTTGACAAGTTACAAGCATTCGAGTATGAATCTGACCCAGCCATAACTCAAATTGATTGGTCAGGGGAACAAAACAAAAAGCGCAGATTGGATCTGAATCTCCGTTTGTAATTCTTCTTTGTCTTTTATTTTATTTTTAGCATTTTATTTTATGAGTCTTTCAGGTCATCTCTCTTGAATAACAGAAGTCTCAGGTAATGTCTCTTATACTTTATCTCTCTACATTTAAACATTGAGGACAATGTTTCATTTGGTTGGGGGGGAAGGATAGTAAACATAAGTGTGCCTTGAATTTTCTTTTTTCTTGCAAAAAAAAAGTGAGTTAGTAATTAGATTTAGAGTGCGGTGTAAGGAGTTCAAATCCTCTTGAGACACATTCTAGGTCAGGAATGGCAGAGTAGGGAGGACCAGTTTGAACTCTTGAAACCCATTCTAACCAATTTGTCATTTTATTTTGATTTTGTGAACTCATTTTAGCTAACTTGATATTATTTAGTCTTGATTTTTGAATTTTATAACAAGGAGGTCTTATTTATTTCATTTTGAATTATTCAAATCTATGAACTCTCACAACCTTATCATTTAAAAAATTGTGTGCTTATGTACTTATTAAGCAAGTATTCATGAACCTTTCTTCACACACACATACATACCTTGATACATGATTGTGGGTGGCAAAATGAAATGTTGTAATATTGAGTTCTTTTGTTTTGTTTAGGATAACAACACAAAGGAAGGAGAAAGTTAAAAAAAAGTGAAAAAAACAAAAAAAACAAAAAAAATAGAGAGAGAAAGTAATTGTAGATAAGTTTGGTCTCGTAGCCTCCTTAATTCGAGCAATTAAGCCCGAGGGATACCTCAACACCTAATACCCTAAGCCCAACTGGTTTGGGAGCTATTGACCCAAAACTCGCTAGATGAATTAAGGAGAAAGCTTAATGGGATTGAATATTACACTATCCATAAGTTTCTAAGCAAAAATAAAGCATCGGCAACCCGAGTCGTTAAGCCCGTAGGGGTGTCTTAACACCTAATGCCCTAAGGCTAACTGGTCTGGAAGTCATTAGCCTAAGGCTCACTACATGGGTTAAATATGCATTCCTTCAAAAAAAAAGAAAAAAAAGAAATATATATATATATATATGAATAAATGCCTCTTACCTAAGGTTGTTAACCTTAACAAATATTAGAACCGATATGGCTTCTTTCTAATAAGCCCCATAGTCATGTGTTGACTGAGCACAAAAAGAAGGTTTACAGATATCTTGACCGGAGGGTACATGAGTCATAAAAATAATAATAATAATAATTGATTGAGAGTTTGTTTATTTGGATAAAATCAAGGAGAGTGCAATAATGACCACCTTGGATGTAAAATTCTATAAATCATTTCTAAATAATAACGCTTTAATTGATAGGGACTAGCAGTAAGCTAGTTGGAGGGTGTGATGAACACTTAAATATGTATGTTTAATAAGAGCTTAGCTCATCATATTGCATTAATAGTGTCATTAAATTCCTCAACTTAAGTATATTTGTAGTCTTTGCATCTTTAGAATTAACTTTCTCTTAATTTTAGTTTTGTTACAGATTCGGTAAAATAGGCATAACTCTCTATTTATAGATCAGAATGGTTCAATTCTTAATGTTTTGGAAAGCTGATTCAATTGTCTACAAGATTGCATTTCCCAAGTATCATCAAATTCGGGCTATTAGTAGACCAAAATTGGGCTTGAAGTGAACCCATCTACAGTCTCAGCCTAGTCTGACCAGGCCTCAATATTTGGACCGTATCTCTCAAAATACATATCCAAATTGTGCAAATAAATGTGTTCTAGAAATCTGAGAGAAATATCTACAACTTTCATGAAGACATGTGATTAAAATTCTCAACATTTAAATTTCAAAATTGATGGTCAAAGTCGGTGCCTAATGATCCCAATTGTCAAAGATATTTACAACTAATATTTGACAATTATGCCCTTGTAATTTGACAAGTTTGCCCCTGGATGTATCTATAAATAGAGGTTCCTTGTGACCCATTAGGGCATCTTGGCCTTGGCTGGAACATTTTGGCTTTGGCTAGGATCTTGTATTGTGTTTTGTGTGTTTATGTTATTAATGAATTTCCTTTTTCTTGCATTTTATTTTCTTTCTATTATAATGTTCTTCTAATTTCTCTTTTGCTAAGGTGAAAGGGTGAAACCCTTGATATGAGAATAAGGATTCTCTAACCCTTAATATGTGCTTAATAATCTTAATCTTATAATGTTTATTCAATATGATTTATATTTAATTTCTTAATCAATCTTGACACCACTCGTAAGGTGGAGGTCTTGATCCATTGTAGACAATCATTGGCATATCAAATGCTTGGATCCTTCCTAGACGTCGTATGGTTCTTCCTTACCAACATAAGTCTAGTTAGGAATTGTTGTAGACATATGGTGATTGGCACGTTGGATGCTTGAACCCATTTACAAGAAGCGGTATAAATATTGGTAATGAAACAAATATAATTTATATAACTAAAATGGGTTAATTATCCTTATTCGAAATATCAAGGGCGGATCCCCTAACCTTAACCTTCATTATTATTGTGTTGATTTTTCTTGTGTGATTCTAATTTATTGTTTACGAACTTGTTGCTTATTTATATTTGTTAATATTATCTTGTCATCTCTTTAAATCATCCACATCATATTGCTTACTTTATAGTTTGTAGCGCTTAAATTCCCTTCCTCGTGGATCGACCTCGGACTCACCGGGTTTATTACTTCGACACTCCTATACTTGGGAGACAATCCTTTTTTGGATGTGTCACCATCCCTAGTGGTGAGTGCAATAACAACCAACCTGCTCGGGTTTAGGCTTGTGTTAAGCTCTACACCAATTATTGTAAGAAATTTGGCATTGCTCCTAGACGGAATCTCTACTGTTAAGTTTGTTAGCCATATTGTTAGCTTGTACTATCAATACGTAGCATGCTTTGTACTCTTACCTAATAAGGAGATGTTTCAATAAAGAAAAAATAATTTTCTTGTTATGTTTACTTTTAAGTTTGGTTTTGTTTCTCATCTAAATGCAAGAAAGAAACTTTTGACTTCGATCTATATATTTATTTTGTAATATTACACTTTCCATGTAATTGATAATTTAACTTTTCTAGATACAATTCAAGCAATGTAATTAGTTAATTAAGAAGTCACATAATTTACTGTACTAATTAATTTATCATACCATGCATTATGTACGTAACAGGGAGATGAAATGGCTACTATGGCAATTAAATAGACACGCTAGGATTCGTTCTCTTTCGAGAAAACCTCAAGAAACCAAATCTTCAATCTACTTGTTGATTGTTGCGATGTTAGGCTTGAAGTTCTTGTTAAATATATCAACACTAACCAACTGTTGATGATATTAAAGATTTAAAGACTCAAGTTAAGACCCACTGAGTCAAAAAATTCATGCGCTATAACACCAACTCTAATGGCTACCTTTTGGCTGCCGTTAGATGAAATCATTTTTTAATCCAATTCCATTGTAATTATTGAAATACTTTTAACCCTACTTTTAAAAGACATATGCATTATTATAATATTCTTTTGGCGCTAAAATGACATGTTTCCCCCAGATAAGTAAATTAATTATGGGGTAATATTATTAAAATAGGGAGGAATAAAACAGGAATTTTATATGAATAAAATTTTAAACAATGTCAAAATCATAAAACCTTAAAACAAAAAAAAAGGAAATATTCATTAAAAAGGAAAAAAATGAATAGTTAGCTATCACCGCTGCTGAGTAACGACACAACTTCACCTAAAGGCCTGATCACAAACTAGGTTCGTAATCAACGTCTTATGATGTCCAACAATAAAAGAATATATACTAGAGCTGGAATTTGAGACATTATCTACGCACATAACAAAGTCAATACACGTTATATTTTAAGGTACCATATATAGAACTATAGCCTCTACAAATATAATTTAAAGACACTTCATAACCATCAAACTATAATAGTAAACATATACTCACAAAATAATCACCAACCCAAACTTCAGCATGCATGATGAAATTCACTTTTAAATTGGTGATTTTTTGCTTTGCAATGTCGATCTTTGCAATTGGTATATCTTTTCTTTAACGAAACCATTTGCAGCCATCCATCATTGCTTGATTTATGAACAATATCTAGGCTAACCGATCTTGCTCAAAATTGAAGGACTGTACCTTTGTATCATCCTCTTCACACCTATCGGTTTGGTTTGTTTATTTTCTCTCTCTATTGTCTATTTTCTTAGACCAATCATTTAGGACACTAGTCTTACTTTTGTAGAAATTGCTCGTAGATGCCATCCTTTTTGTGATGAAACTTTATTGTTGGGCTAAGATATTTATTCTTGATGTTGTGTACCTCCCATTTGTGTTGGTGAGATGAACTTTGTGTACTTATTATTGCGATAGTAGAAGTTTTTGACATTGGACTATGGTCCCGTGGTTTTTCCCATTAGTTTACAAGTTTTTCACTTAAAATTTGGTGTTCTTAATTTGTGGCGATTGTTGATTGCTTTGCTAGCCCATTTACTTACACATGGAGAGCGAAAAAGTTTTATTATTCGACAATGTTATTGTTATTGATTCAATTTTGTAGTATACTTTTCCCAACAAGTGGTATTAAAGCCGTAAGTTATTTTTTAGGGTATTTTCTTGTGTCAATTAAATGGAGGATTCTAATGTTAGAGAGAACGGTCCTAATTGCATGATCAGGCTTACTTCTTCAAATTATACAATGTGGAAACCACGCATGGAGGATCATCTATGTTGGGTTGATTTAGATAACATCGTTTTAGGTGATGAGGGCAAGCCATAAGATATGTCTGATGATAAGTAAGGAGACTAAAAAAAATGGCTAGCTCAAAAATCAAATCTTGGGTTGATAATTCTTTGTATGCTAATTTACAAAAGAAAACCAATGCTCATGCTTTATGGAAATCTTTGCAAGAAACACATGAATAGATAAATACACAAAATCAAGCTTTTCTATTTACATGTTTTCATTGTGGCAAGCCAAGCTATAAAAGATATCAGTCTAGGATACTTGAAAGAGAGCAAAACAGCGAAAAGGGTGATAAAAAGAAAGATGGGAACAACATTGTTACAGCTATAGTTAAGGATGATCTCTTTATAGTTATTGAATGTGATAGTTTAAATCTTACACATTAGGATGCTCATTGGGTTATTGACTCTGATGCCTCATATCATGTTACTTGTCACCATGAATACTTCTTATCATACACTAGTGGTCAGTTTGGTTTTATAAAGATGGGAAATGATGCATAATGTAAAAATTATTGGCATAAGAGATGTATGCTTTAATACTGACATTGATTATAGGCTAGTTTTGAAGAATCTGAGGCATGTTCTTGGTATTCGCCTTAATTTGACTTCTATTGGTATTCTTGTTGATGATGGTTATCACAATCATTTTGGTGAAGGAAAATGGAAGCTCACTAACAAGTCCTTGGTGGTAGCAAAACAAAAGAAATATAACTCTCTTTATATGACTTATGGTAAACCCTTAGGGGAAGAGGTGAACACAGCTGATGATTTTTCTATTGAATTATGACATGAACGGCTTAGTCAGTTGAATGAGAAGGGATGTGAATTCTTGTTGAGAAACATCTTCTTTCTAGCTTAAACCATGTAAAATTTAAGGTATGTACACATTGCTTCATTTGTAAACAACATAGATTTGTATTTAAAAGCTATTCTTTTAGAAGATCACGTTTGTTAGATTTGGTTTATACTGATATTTGCTCTATAGATACTAAGAGTTTTGCTTGTGCTCAGTATTATATTACTTTCATTAAAGATCATTCTAGAAACATGTGGGCTTTTCCTTTGAAAACTAAAGATCAGGTTGTGAAGGGTTTTAGTTAGAAAAAAGGGGTGTTGATTTTGAAAAGATATTCTCACTTGTTGTGAAGATGTCTTCTATTAGAGTTGTTTTGAGATTAATAGCCTGCTTAAATCTAGAAATAGAATAACTCGATATGAAGATTGCATTTCTCCATGTTGACTTATAGGAAGACGTATACAATGAGCAACCTAAAGGCTTCAAGGTGAAGGGTAAACAAAATTTTGTTTGCAAGTTGAGAAAGAGCTTATATGGGCTCAAGCAAGCACCCGGACAATGGTACAAGAAGTTTGACACCTTTATGGAGACTTATAGGTAGAGTAAGACAACTTTTGACCATTGTGTGTTTATAAAGAAATTTTCTAACAATGATTGTATTATTCTCTGACTTTATGTGGATGATATGTTAATTATGGACCATGATGTTAGCAAGATTGAATAATTAAAGAAAGATCTCAGCAACTCTTGTAAAAGATTTAGGAATGGCTAAACAAATTCTTGCATGAAGATTACTTGTGACAATGGGAACAAGAAACTTTGTGATGCGTTCGAAACTAGCAAGTATACCAATCATACAAGTAATAAAGTGATGAGTAGAGTATCGTTTCCACCAAGATTAATTCTAATCAAATTTGTTACAATAATAAATTAAAGGGGGGTTTTGCTTGTTTAACTAAATGAAATGAAATTACAGAAAAAATAAATAATGATACACTAAATTGAATAAAATAATAGCATACAATGACTTGGTCAAGGGTTCATTCTCCACCACTAGACATGCAATTATAAATTAATTATAGAATTATCATCCAATTAACTACTGAAATTATCAACCTTGGATAACAACAAGCTTTGTTACCTTAATCTTTCTTACTTTGTTTTTAAATAAAATAAGATATTTATTTAATCTCTTCCATTTACACAGTGATGAATCAGATGTAGAGAAGGAAACTGAATATTATGAAGAACTTCAAGAGGTACATATTGCACTATATGAAATGTAGGAGATGAAAAAAAGTGTAGATCAAAACTCTTCAAAATGGTCAAGAAATGCATGCTCAAATGTGAAAAAGCATATGTAAAGGAAATAATCAAGGAACTGGAAGCTATTGTGATAGACAAGACAGAATGTATCCAAAAACTTTCTATAGAATTGGATGAAGCTAAGAAATGTATTGACCAACTCAAGATAGGGTTAGCAAAACTTGATCAACTACTGAGTTTACATCGTGACAACTCTATCAAACATGGTTTGGGGTTTGATGAAAAGAATGGTGCTTTAATATAAAAAATAGTGTTTGTTAAAGCTTCAAATTCTAGTAACACTTTTAACTAAAGCTTTAAAGATATGACTGATTTTGCTCCTTTAACAAGTTCTATCAAGTCAAGCCTAAAAATGGTAAGAAACTTTCTTCCACCTGCTATTGTTGTGATGTTAAAGGTTACATTAGACCTAGGTGCTATAAATTGCAAAATTTGTGAAAGACAATCATATAAGATACGATAGGTTTTGGATTAAGAAACATAAAACTCACTATAATGTTTCTTCTAATGATGTTTGTGTTTGTTATAAACATGTGAGAAGAAATGAAAAGTGTTTGAAAATTCTTAAATCATGTAGGGAAGAAACAATCACATTTGCTGATGGTGCAAAGAATGACGACATTGGTAAAGGAACATTGCGTGTTAATGATTTTTCTAGACTTTTAAAAAATAATTTGCTCAAGAGATTTCATTGAAACTTGTTTAATCTACGATTATTTGTATTGAGCATGTTACATCTAAGAATCCACTAGCTGACTTGTTCACAAAGCACTTGATGCATCAAGTTCTCTCTTCTATTTATTCCTCTTGTTTTCATTATTCAAATAAGAAAATAGTTGTTATTCTTCCAATCTATTATTCTATAAAGTATCAAAGCAACTCTAAATTTTTTTTCTTTTGAATGACAAATACGAGATGGCTACTGAAAGACAAGGCTCCGCATTCGGCCCCATATTCGAGGTCACTTCTGACCGAGTAGCTGTTGCCACAAATTCTAATAGAGGATCAAAGAGCAACTTTCATCTCATCACATGCCACAAATTGAATAGATGCAACTACCTTTATTGGTCTTAATCTGTTATGATGTTCGTAGGCAGGAAAGGCAAAGATGATTACCTCATTGAAGTAATGACCAACCCAAAGAAAGAAGATCCAACATTTAAAGTCTGGAAATTAGAAAATAATATGGTCATGTCTTGGCTGATCAATTCTATGACCAACGATATAGGAGAAAATTTTCTTCTCTCTGGTATAACAAAAGAGATTTGGGATGTTGCCAAAGAAAGTTATTCTAGCTCTAAAAATTCAAAACTATTTTCTATTGAAAGTGTTCTTCATGAAATTCGATAGGGAGAATTATCTATCACTGAGTACTTTAATTTTCTCAAGCATCAATGGCAACAACTTGATCTGTTTGATACATGAGTGGACATGTTCGCAAGATGAAACACTTTACAAACAGATTGTTGAGAAGAAATATGTGTTTAAATTCCTGATGGGCTTAACAAAGATCTTGATGAAGTACAGGGAAGAATTTTAGGTTCAAAGCCATTATTCAATATTTGAGGAGCCTTCTTAGAAGTTCTTTGGAGAAACATCATTAAAAGGTAATGATAGGATCATCAAGTTCCTTATTTATTTTAGAAGGAACTACTTTGGTTACTCGTGGTTGTCAACAACTTGGAAACAATGATAACAAATCAAGGAAGGGTCGGCCTTGGTGTAATCACTGCCACAAACTTGATCATATCAAGGACACTTGTTGAAAAATCCATGGAAAGCCAGTAGATTGGAAACTTATATGTTTTTCAAATGATAAAGAGAGTCATGGACATCTTGCATCTGCTAACAACAACTGCATATCTTCAGAAGCAAACCTACTCAATAGAAAACAAATAGAACTGCTCTAGAAAATGTTTAGTCAATTATAGAATAAAACCTCTAATATGATTTGTTCAACTTTTTTAGCTCAAATAGGTAATGACATAAATGCCCTTATTATGAAACTGGTAAAACTAGGGCTATGCATAATGGATTTCAAATCCTCGGATCATATGACGGGTGATGTTCCTATTTTAGAAAATTATAAGCCTTGCAATAAGGAATTTACAGTTAGAATTGCAGATGGTTGATTAGTAAAAGTTGTTCAAATCAGTTCTATTTACATCTCAAACTAATTAACTTTCAATTCAGTTTTATTGGCACTAAAATCTGTCTACAATTTATTGTCTGTTAATAAACTCACCCATGGTTAGACTTGCAGTGCTAAATGCCTTCCTAATCTTTGTGAATTTTAGGACTTGGATTCGGGGAAGATGATTGGCAATGTTGAGGGATGCTCATGACTCTATCTCCTCAAAGTCATTGATTTCATAGGAAGACAAGCCCTTGTGGCTGAGTCCACAAGTCAATGTCAAAATACAGCTTTGTCATGTTTTAATTCCAATAAAAATAGGGAAATCATGTTATATCACTATCGGTTAGGTCATCTTGAGAAACTCTTTCCTTTATTATTCAAGACTAAAATTTCCAAGAATTTTCTTGTGAAGTTTGTCAATTCTACAAACATGTGAGAAATTCTTACCCAGCCCAATCATGTAAAAAATCACACCCTTTTTCTTTGATTCACTCTGATATGGGGACCATCTAGAATTAAAAATTTAACTGGAACTTGCTGGTTTATTTCTCTAATAGATGATCAAACTAGAGTCACATGGATATTCCTTATGAAATATAAATCAGAGGCAGGTCAAATATTTAAAAATTTCAACATTATGATACAAAGTCAATTTCATACAAAGATACAAGTTTTGAAAACTGACAATGCATAATAATATTTTGTGTCAATCTCATGTGATTATCTTTTTGAGTCAAGGGATAGTTCATCAAAGCTCTTGCATTAATGCTCCCCAATAGAATAGAGTACTTGAGAGGAAAACCTCCTTGAGGTTGCTAGGTCTCTCCTGTTCGCTACACATGTTCCTTTACATTTTTAAGGAGAAATAGTATTAACAGTAGCATACATGATAAATAGAATGCCCTCTAGAGTTCTTAACTTTTAAACTCTAAGTCAAATACTCCTGAAATCTTATCCAAACACTAGAATTATCTCAATTTGAGGATTCTACATATGTCAATATTTGTGCACATAATAAGAGTAAACTTGATCCCAGGTCCATCAAATGCATCTATGTAAGATATTCTTCCAATCAGAAAGGATACAAATACTATTATCCTATTAAAAAATGATTTTACAATTCTATGGATGTTACCTTTTTTTAACAAGAACCATATTTTACCAAAGGTGATATTCGGGGGAGAATTTATCTTAAAAATATCAACTTTAGGACATTACTCTTGTTGTTACTCTTATCACTGTCACATCACCTGATACTTCTATATCTCTTCAAGCAGCTCCTGAATCTTCCACATATCCTAAAACTACTCAAATTAAAGCTTCTCAAGTTGAAACTATCATTTTCCAAGATACACCCAAGCCACAAAATATGTCTATTGTTAAAAGTCCTATCTGCCACTCTTCTTCTCCTTGTCTAACCATCACCATCCCTCCTACCAAAAACCATGAGGTGTCTTTTTTTTCTAGAAGGAAAAGAGTACAAGAAGGTGAGGAGCACCTAACACGCCATAAGCAAGGTCAGGAGTCCAACTTGAGTTTAGACATTTTGAAAATTCTCAAGGTAACACATCCTTTGATTCTATCAATGTTGAATTGCCTAGTGAGGACCTAGATAAACCAATTGCCTTCAAAAAAGGTGTAAGATCTTGTACTAAACATCCATAAAAATTTTTGTATCCTATGTGGGTCTTTCTCCTAACTTTCATGCATTTGTTAATAATCTAAATCAAGTATAAGTCCCAAATTCCATACATGAGGTAATAAAAATACCTAAATGAAAGACAATCATTTTAGAAGAGATTCAAGCATTTGAAAAGAACAAGACATGGGATGTTACTGAGTTACCACCAGGAAAACAACCAGTTGGTTGCAAGTGGATTTTCACTATCAAACAAAAGTTTCATGGAAGGAATGACAGGCTCATGGCACGTTTAGTGGCAAAAGGGTTCACTCAATCCTATTGCATTGACTACCAAGAGACATTTTCTCCAATAAAAAAACTCAACACCACACGGGTTCCCTTATCTCTTGCATCTAATTTAGATTGGCTACTTTACTAATTAGATGTCAAGAATGCTTTCCTCAATGGTGATCTTGAAGAAAAAGTATACGTGGAAATTCCTCCTGGTTTTCACACATATATTATTGCCAACAAAATCTTCAAACTTATAAAGTCACTATACGGCTTAAAACAATCTCCATGTGCTTGGTTTGACAGATATACCAGTTAAGCTAGATGGGCATATACAATGTCAAGTTGACCATAAACTTTTTGTCAAAGAGATCACCTAGAAGTAAATTATCTATTCTAATAGTATATATAGATGACATTGTACTCATAAGGGACTTCTAGAAGAAATGAGCAGACACAAGGGGCTTTTAGCCAAAAAATTTGAAATTAAAGACTTAGGAAATCTCAAATATTTTCTAGGTATTGAGGTTGCATGATCATAGAAGGGTATTTCAATCTCACAATGAAAATACATCTTTGATCTTTTAAAAGAAATAGGAATACTAGGATGCAAACCAACAAATACTCCCATGGATTCAACAATGAAACTTGGAATCAAGGATGGTAGTGCCTTAGTGGATAAATGTTAGTATCAAAGGCTTGTCGGTGAACTAATCTATCTCTCTCACATTAGACTAGATATTGGTTTTTTAATTAGTGTGGTTAGTCAGTTCATGAATAGTCTAATAGAGAAACAAATAAAGGTTGTTTATCAAATTTTAAGATACCTAAAAATGACTCCAAGAAAAGGATTATTTTTCTAGAAGAACTCTGATAACAATATTAAGGTCGTTATTGATGCTGCCTGGGCAAGTTTGGTAATAGATGGCCAACTACTTCAGGGTAGTATGCATTTGTGCGAGAAATTTGGTAACTTGGTGTAGTAAGAAGCAATTAGTAATTGCTCAAAGCAGTGCTAAAGTTGGATTTAGAGCAATGGGTCATAGGATTTGTGAAGGTATATGGTTGCAAAGACTTCTTAGTTAATTATTTATTTGAGTAAATGTATCACTGAATCTGATTTGTAATAATCAAGTAGTAATAAGCATTGAAAAAAATCCTATACACCACGACTAAACCAAACATGCAAAGATAGATCACCATTTCATCAAGGAAAAGGCATACACTGGGATTGTGAATCTTTTGCATACCCCAACTTGCAACCAAATTGCAGATATTCTCACCAAGGCTTTACCTAGGACAAATTTTGAAGACTTGAGTTCCGAGTTGGTAATGATAAACATCAACTGTCTAGCTTGAGGGGGAGTGTAGAAATCTAGAATATTAGGGTAATTAATATTCACAAAAATATTGGGTTTCCACTGTTTATTTTATTTCCTTAAATAAAGGATTCAGGTAAGATGTTATCCTAATTCCTAGTTTGATAAGATTCTTATTTTACAGGATTTTGTTTAGGATTTTTTTTTATTGTTTCTCATAATTAAAAGAAGGGAATTATGTTCTCTCCTTTATTTATTCCCCTTGTTTTCATTATTCAAATAAGAAGATAATTATTATTCTTCCAATATGTTATTCCATAGTTTGTATAAATTGTTGATAATTTTAGCAACAAAAATGGAGAGAGCTATCAGTTATGATCTCAACATGAATTAAGCAAAATAGAAGCTTTTGTTTTTAATGATGAAAAGCCATCCATAGCGATAGCAAGTAATTTCAAAGTATCTTAGAAATATATATGTTAAGGTCACCCAATCTAATGAAATAGGGTTACCTCATTTCTTGTATGAAAGCTTCTGTTTTGTTATATTCATTTTGAGATTAATATTTGTGTGTGTAAGAAGCATAGTCATGTTGACCACTCAACTAGATTAAATGTTAAAATTTTGAAAAATTAATTATGGTTGATGTTTATCACACAACTCTGATACATGCTTGGTTTTAAAATGATTAAATGATGTCTAGATATTTCAGTTATATGAAATTCAATTGTTTTCAATATAACTCTAAAACATTGCTTTAGTCTAACTTAGTTTGATTTTCTTACGTGTTGACGTGTCAAAAAGTGGCCAAGTTAAGAAATTAATTTGAAGGGTAGCTTATTTAGTTAGAAGAATACTTGATTTAATTAGTTTAGTGGTTTTTACATTAATGACAAGTTAAGGGGGAGAAGTATGGATGTTTCTGTTTATTTGAATTTGCATTACAGTTTGTTAGTTTGCTTTTATGCTTGTTAATCTATGTTGCAAGTTTTTTTTTTTTTTTTTTACTCTGTTGTGTTAATTTGTTTTCTTGCAAGAACTATCACTATCAGTTATGTCATCGCAGTTATAACTTTTGTAACTGATACTTCATTTCTGTTTGTTATATGTGTCATATTCTTATTTTCAGTTACATTTCCATGTAACTATGCATTCTTTTGATAGGTACAAAACATTTGGATTGAATTGAGATTCTATAGACTTCTTGATTAACTCAATTACCCTTGGCATATTTGTTTCATTTTTCCATTAATCCAAAAGCTCAACATTAGCGAAAATTGTTCCATTCTTCACCATCATGGCAAAATGCAAGGATGAAACTCAATCTTCATCAACTGAACCAAAAAACACTAATTCTTCTTCAATCTCTGACTCTTCAAGTAAGGAGGAATCCAACCATCGTGAGTAGCAAGAACAACAGTTGAGAGACATGCTCGAGAATTTAAAAAAGTTAATGATGTAGTTGCCACCTCTATAAAGACTACAACTGAACCATTTTCAACTCCAACTCTTGAACAAGTCTCTCCATCAATTGTGGTCAGAAGATTCAAGACCATTACTTGGAAATCCAAGAAGCTCTTAGGGCATTCGCCTAAGCTCCCAGGTTGAATATTAACTAATGTTGCATCAGTTTTTAGTTTTTGAACTTTAATTTTATTTGCTTCAAGTTCTTTTTTTGTACTCACCCTTTTGCAGTTGGCATTTAGCTTATTATGAAACAAGGGGAAGTCATAGCATGTTTGTGATGATATTTTTCTTTGTAAGATTTGTTAAGATTTTAGGATTTGGATGATTTGAATTTATGTTTTGTTAGGATTGTTGGCCTAAATTGCTTATGCAAGTAGGTTTTGAACTTGCTTTTCACGGGGAGTAGTGTTGATGATTTTTTTTTTTGGATTTTTTATGTTTCTCTTATAGGATTGAATTTTTTCTGAATAATCTGTTATGCAGGGATTATTTTAGGTTACAAGTACTTGATACTTGTTTGTTAACATTGCAGGAATGAATTGAATTTGTCAGATTCAGTTACATTGTTTTAGTTGTGTCTGTCATTACTGACTGTTTGCTATTTTAGTTTTTGTGTGTGCATTATTTGTTTAAGTGTTTTACTTTGTTTCAATTACATTACACTTAACCATCCAGGTATTTAGAAACATGATAACTGTTTTCATCACAAGATGCCAAATGAGGAGATTATTGGTGGTACCATATGTCAGCTCATGCACGTATAGAGCACATGATCAGTTGTGTTTTGTTATCTTATGATAAAAACATTAACGATATTTCCACCCTAAATATGTTTATCTTATATGAAAATTTGGTTTAGGAAAGATTGATTGATTAAAGTGCTTTTTTGGAATTCGATGTTGTATAGGAAGCTTTATATCTTAATTGCATAATTAAGATATTTATGACAAGTGTTTATCTTGATTACTAGTAACTTTTATGATTGAGATCTTTTTTATAAACACTTATTTTCATTGCCAATCACTTATTTGATTAGGATATTTTTTATCTTGATTGACAATCATATATTTGATTAAAGATCATTTTGATAACTATTTATCTTGACTATCAATCAAATACATGATTAGGATATGTATGCAAATTATCTAAGTGATTGATAGCTTTCTATCTTTTTACTAATCTTAAACTAATCCTTTTATATAGATAATTACAGGATTATAATCAAAGATTGGATCATTGTGACAAGCTTTATATGGCTATTCACACAGCTTATATACATTCAAGACTTTGAGGAAGTGTGTAGAACCAAGAGAATCATATTTGAATATGTTATGCTCTTTGTCTTTCATTGCAAAAGCTTTATGCTTTATGTGAGTTAATATTGCATATAACTCATATGTGTTGAGTATGTACACAGATATGAGTTGTGAGTGTTATTTGAGCTATGTAAGCTTAAGTGAGTTAAGTGATTACATAAGACTATAACAACTATGTTGGTTGTGTCTGACTAAATAAATGTAGTTTTCCTAGTCATCTTTCTGAAGTGTAACATCAGAAAAATGTGTGAAGGACTATGATTGTTATTGAGGTATATCAAGTTGTTGATGCTTGAATTTGTCTAAGCCTAATAATCCTATGATAAGGCCCAAAACAAATCTAAAATATGAATCTATTACAAAAGTCCATGGCCATGGCACCTTGTAATCAATACGACCAATAAAAAGGTCTCTAAACTTAGATTTTGATAGCCCAATATAAAATGCCTGGCTAGCATCAATATGTAAGTACACGTCGTATCATGTTTTACATTGAGCTATGGTTGATGTTATATTGGAGATTTTTGTAATTAATAATTGAGGTTGTAGGTGAGGGCAAGATGGTTAAAAAAAGGGGTTTTGATTGGGATTAGAGCCCTTTTATGCATTATCCTTGTGTTATCTTTGAATAATATTAATTATTTATTTAATGCATTATCCCACATTATCCTATATTAGTTATTAGATAAATACTTAGGCCTTATCCTTTCTTCATAATTAGAATCCTACTTTAATTACTATTCCTATTATTATATCCTTACCAAGCTATTTCAATCATCAATATAAAAGGGGACACTGGGCCTATGGTTAAGGCATACACATTCACCCAAATCATCTAGCAAATACAAACATATCATCAACTCAAAGTCATTCACGTCTTCATCAAGTTTATAGCTTACCTAGAAAAGTACCTCATTCTTCGATTAGTTCATCCATAACTTGAAACACTATCCAATCACGTCCTAGATCTTCATGTATTACAATTTAGCCTACTTATAACCCTCTTTGGATGATAGTCTCAATTTAAATCATATACATAGGTCAAGAACTTTTCCTTCCCATCTCTCTGGAGCATATGCATCAGGTTTCACTTTTTTATCACGTTACTATATTGAAGGATACTTATTCCTTATGAAATTCTAGATTCAGTGGATGTCTGAAACTATTTCCTCATATTCGTGTTTACTTTTTTAGAATAGTTTTGGATTAGTGATAGTGTCTTGATTTTATGATATTCAAATGCAGTATTATAGTCAGAATCAACCCTTTATAGTATATCATCACTTTTTTTCTTTTATTTATTCTCACCTCCACTTTTCCTCCAGGGAATCCTCGATGTTTTCTTGTGAGAATCATCAACAAATATATGTAACACGACACTTCCTGATTGGTTGATAATTTTGAGGTGATGTGGACCAAATCTTTGAATCCAGACAAATGTCTCTAACATCTATAGTCATTGAATTTTTTTGGCTTGATGATTAAATAAAGATGATTGTTGAGCAAAGAAAATAACCAAAATACCCGTGAGAATCAAGAAGAGAAGGGTAATAAGAAGTTGCTGAAGGGCCTCAAAAACTGACACATGACTTTGAAAAATCACATAAGGAGGAACCTAATGATGAATCATATACCGTTGTGAAGCTACATATGTCTAATTTTTGTAGAAATTAATGGCTCATGAATTAAAGTTGAACTTGAAAAGTTATGCACGATTGAAAGGGCAAAGGTCTGAAAGGACTACATTGAAGGATGATAAAAATGGAAAGGGGCTACGGGAAATTGACTGGTCCGGCCTATGACAGCCACTTGGCTGTTGGCAAATGGATAGGTATCCATTAAATGGTCGCTCGACTATTTGGGAACGGTCACCCGGCCCTTTTTGGGTTATTTTCAGAAGTTAGCGTGAAAATTTTCCTTTTCGGTCTGCACCCCTCTCCTATATAAACCCTCCTCCTCTCACTTTGCAATACACACTGATTGTCAAATAGAATCATCTCTTCTCCCTCTTGAAGACACGCTCGAGAATTTGAGAAGTCTTTTCCAGTATAAATATTTTTTAGGCGTTCTATTGCTCTAAACCCATAAAGGGTACGTTTTAAGAGCAGAATTCTTTCCTCCTTCCTACTCTCTCTTTTACTTTTCTTGCTTAGAAAAAGCATATTTAGGGTTTTATTTTATGCTTAGGAACATATTTAGAGTTATTATGAATTGTTCTAACCTAATTTGTTTTGTAATATCGATAAACATGT
This sequence comes from Boswellia sacra, assembly GCA_013180625.2. NCBI lineage: Eukaryota > Viridiplantae > Streptophyta > Magnoliopsida > Sapindales > Burseraceae > Boswellia > Boswellia sacra. The sequence continues at coordinate 147,972 of SNVD02004503.1, read as the reverse complement.
CGAGGTAAGTCTGCAATCCTTTCTTTTTAGAATCATGGTTCAGAATTTATTTTCTTTGCGATTGCTTAGAATCACGACTAGAAGAGCATGTCTAGAATCATGCTTAAGTGCACATGATTAGAATCATGATGTGAAAACTTATTTGCTTTGATGAATGCTAGGAAATGGCATTTAATAGGTGAGAATTATCGTTTTGCCCTTGAATGTCATGATTGATGTTGGATGTTTGAATTAGGCTAGAATATGCCATGAATGACATGTTTAGTCTAGAAAAGCCATGAGAATCACGTTTTAGGCTAGAAATGCCATGATACTTGATATGAATTATGCTAGAATAGATGTAGGTAGGATTGCCATGACAGAATTTATCAATATCTAGGCTAGAATGCCATGATATTAGAATCTGGCTTTGTTTGATTGTTTATGAATGTATAAATATATCATGATTATAAGTATGATTGTATGATACCATGAAGTACTAGTGGACTCATATTGATTGTTAGGGACCATCACTTAGAATGAATACTTGAATAACATGAATATGAATGTAGAGACTTGATAAACACCGAATAGACTCGCAAATGATGGTGAGAAATTCATTTTCTATCAAGTCTCGACTTGAATACCTATGATATATACGATGGATTGTATGGATGAAATGTAGAATTTACCTCATTGCTGAATAACAATTTTTTTAATCCTGTCCCATTCCCCCATGTTTGACAGGAAATATAATCCATTCTCCTCCGTCTTTCTTTGTATGAATATACAACTATCATTCATTGAATAATCACCTCACATGCCGCACAAAGAAAAAAAAATGTGTGCATAAAATGAATAACGCTAAGCAAACTAAGTAACAATACGAGATATTTCTATTTGGTATTTCCCAAGTGAAGGCTGGATTTACATTCGAGCGGATCAAAGGACTCGTACCTAACTTCCCGAACCTATCTTTGAAGGGATAAGGGTAGTTTAGGTCCCGAAGCGAGGGATCGGATGGCCCTCATTGATTCCTAATTGAATAATTGGGTGGTGACTTCTTTCTCTAGATGTACCCATGTCTTGTTTTCTCGAAAGAAGATTTGACACAGTATCGTGATCGCAAACACTCTGATGGGACGAAAGCCCCATTCGCTGTGGCGACTCCACTAGGGAAGAGAGTGATAAACACTTAAATATGTATGTTTAATAAGAGATTAATTCATCATATTGTATTAATACTGTCATTAAATTCCTCAACTTAAGCATATTTGTGGTCTTTGTATATTTTGAATTGTCTTTATCTTGATTTTAGTTTTTGTTACATGTTTAGCAAAATGGGCATAACTTTCTATTTACAGATCAAAAGGTTATAAATCTTGATTTGTTGGAAACCGAATTAAATTATCTACAAGATTGTATTTCACGAGCATTATCAAATTTGGGCTCTTAAGGGACCAAAAATGGGCTTGAAGTGAACCCATCTGCAGCTTCAGCCCAGCCTGATCATGCCTCAGTATTTTGACCATATCCCTTGATATACATATCCACATTGTATGAATCAAGATGTCCTAGAAAGCTGAGAGAAATATCTACAACTTTCATGAAGACATGTGATCAAAATTCTAAATAATTCGATGCCAAAATCGGTGGTCAAAATTGGTGCATATGATTATCCCAATTGTTAACAAGATATTTGACAATTATTCCTTTGTAATTTGATAAGTTTGCCCTAAATGTATCTATAAATGGAGGTGCCTTGTGACCCATGAAGACATCTTGGCCTTGGCTGGGATCTCTTGTTATTTTGTTTTTCTTTCTTGTGTTTTAATGTTATTAATAAATTTTCTTTTTACAATTTATTTTCTTTCTTGCTTAATGTCTTGCTAAATTCTATTTTGCTAAGGTGAAATAGTGAAACCCTTGATATGAGAATAAAGATTTTCTAACCCTTTGATATGTGCTTAATAATCATAATCTTTGTTATTTATTTTATATGATTTATATTTATTTTCTTAATCAATCTTGACACCACTTGTAAAGTGGAGGTCTTGATCCATTGTAAACAATCCTTGGCACATCAAATGCTTGAATCCTTTCTAGATATTGTATGGTTCTTCCTTACCGACACAAGTCTAGTTAGGAACCTTGATTTGTTGTAGACATATGGTGATTGACACATTGGATGCTTGAACCCGTTTACAAGAAGTGGTATAAATATTGATAATAAAACAAATATAATTCATATAACTAAAATGGGCTTAAATGACATACCTTCCAATTAGAACCTCCTTAATATGTGGATTCCAATTCAGTTATAATTGAGTTATTTATCCTTAGTTTAAATATCAAGGGCGGATCCTTTAACCTTAGCCTTCATTGTTATTGTGTTAATTTATCTTACTTTCGTACTTTAGTTATTCTCATTTATTGCTTATGAAATTGCTCTTTCATTTGCTATGGTAGGTTTTACCTCCTATTTTTATGGATGGTTTTACCACCTTGTGTTTTTGTTTTACATTTGAATGGCCGGTAGTACCGCTTACCACCTTTACTTATATTTGTTGATATTATCTTGCCATTTCTTTGAATTATTCATATCATATTTGCTTACTTTATAGTTTGTACCACTAAATCCCCTTCCTCATGGATCAACCTCAGTCTCACCGGGTTTATTACTTCAATACTCCTATACTTGGGAGATTATCCTATTTTTGGATGTGTCAAGCTTTTGGTGCCATTGCCGGGGAAGGTAAAATTTGGCATGCAAAATTGTAGGTACTCTCTTTTCTCATTTTAGATCTTAATTTTTTTCTTTGTCGTGTGATTCATTTTTTCTTTTCTTTTCTCTATTAAATTTTTATAAAAATTTGGTCACGCACATATAGCGGTAGACTTATTAGAAAAACATCATCTTCTTTAGAAAACATGGCCGATAATCAAGTGGAAAGGTTCACGGATGAAGGAGACAATCGTTCCCATCAAAATGATCAAAACCAACAAAGAACCCTTAGAGATTCCATGAATCCGGTAAGGACTAGCGCACCATCTTGTGTAGTTTCTCCTCCCGATGCAATCCATTTCAATTTTAAACCAAGTTTTTTTCAACTTTTACTCACCTTTCATGGGCTTGATATGGAGAACCCATATTCGCAATTAAAAATCTTTGAAGAGGTGTGTAACTCCTATAGTGACCCAAATTGTAGCATAAACACCATAAGATTAAAGCTTTTTCCTTTTTCTTTAAAAGATAAAGCTAGAACATGACTACAAAATTTGAGGTCAAGTTCTATCAGTTCATGAGATGAGATGAAACAATAATTTTTGAAAAAAAATTTTCCTACCAATAGAACAAATTCTCTTAAAAGACAAATCTCAAATTTCACTCAAAAACAAGGGGAAACCTTTTACCAATGTTGGATAGGTATGAAGAATTACTTAATACTTATCCACACCATGGTTTTGAAACTTGGAGAATAGTTGCACACTTCTATGAAGGGTTAACACCTCAAGATAGGCAACTAATAGAGCTAATGTGTAATGAAGAATTTGGAGATAAAGATCTTGATGAAGTAATTGACTATCTAGATTCCTTAGTAGACAATGCCCAAAATTGGGACACTGCTGGCACCTATGAGGCACCAAGCAAGGGCCTAACCTTGACATCCAATAAAGGCATTTACAACCTTAGGAAAGATTATGACCTTCAGGCCATATATGCATCCCTAGCTAGAAAAGTCGAGGCTTTAGAAATGAAAAAGAGTGGTCAATTGAATTCTATTCAAGAAGTTGTCTGTCACATTTGTAATGATAATGACCATCCTACTAATGAGTGCCCAACTTTGCCTGCTTTTAGGGAATGTCTCCATGAACAAGCAAATGCTTTGAACACTTTCAAAAGGCCAAATCACAATCCATACTCACAAACCTACAATCCCGATTGAAGAAATCATCCAAATTTTAGTTGAAAAAATGACAATTATGCACAATCTTCAGAAGTCCCTATTCAAACATGACAAAATTTTCATGCATATGCTCCTCCTTCTAGGAATGAGTTTGAAGAGACATTGCATTCATTCATTACAAAGTAAGAGACTTTCAATAGTCAAATTGCTCAAACATTAGCAAATTTGTCGGACACTATTGCAAAATTTGCATCTACATTTAGCATCCAAGAAAAAGGAAAATTGCCTTCTCAAACATTGCAGAACCCCAAAGATCAATCTAACTCAAAGGCAGGGAGTTCAAGTAACCATTATTTGGACTAAGCCAAATCAGTCATGACTCTTCGCAATGGTAAGGTTGTTCAAAAACACATTCCTTAACCTTATAAGGAAGAAGAAGAATCGATCTCTAAATGTCAAGAAGAGGTTACCAAACCAACACCTAGTGAAGAAGAAACTAAATCCCTATATGTGCCTCCATTTCCTCAAGCATTAGCCACACAAAAGAAGCCAACTCACAATTTTGAAATCTTTTAAATTTTCAAACAGTTAAAGGTCAACATTCCCTTGCTAGATGTGATCAAACAGGTACCTTCTTATGCAAAATTTTTGAAAGATTTGTGCACTATAAAAAGAAGATTGAATGTGAAAAAGAAGGCCTTTCTAGCCAAGCAAGCAAGTGCTATTCTTTAAAACAATAATAAAGTGAAATATAAGGATCCAGGATGTCCTCCAATTTCATGTGTTATTAGAGACCATAAAATTGAACAAGCTTTACTTGATCTTGGTGCTAGTGTGAATTTGCTTTCATACTCGATTTTTTAGAAACTCAATCTAGGTGAGTTAAAACTGACTTCTATGACTCTTTTGCTTGCTGATAGATCAATTAAAGTGCCAAGAGGAGTAATAGAAGATGTGTTAGTTTAAGTCGATAAATTCATTTATCTAATGGATTTTATCATCTTGGAGACACAACCAGTGGAAGTATGCAATTCAATTTCTGTTATTTTAGGGCGTCCATTTCTAGCTACCTCTAATGCTCTGATTACTTATAGAAATGGAGTCATGAAGCTATCATTCAGGAACATGACATTGGAACTTAATGTTTTTAATATGTGCAAACAACCACATGAAGAAGATGATGAAATTGAGGAGGCTAATATGATTGAAACTATTGTGGAAGACCACATCCAAAATGGGAGTTTTTCTAACCCTTTGGAAACTTGTTTAGTGAATTCATCAGAATCAAGTATGGAACTAGAGCCTGATCTTTCTGATATATGGTCATTACTGGATTGTGCACAGGTGATGAAAAAAGGCTCAAAACCAAGATTCGAAGAATTGGGGAAAATGAATGAAAGCAAGGAAGAGGAAGCACCCAAGTTAGAGTTCAAGCCCTTACTTGAAGGACTAAAATGTGAATATCTTAGGGAGAAATCAGACATATCCGATGGTAATTTCTTCATCCCTTACAAGCGAGCAACAAGGTAAGTTGATACACGTACTTAAAGGGCATAAAAATATAATCGGATGGACTTTAAAAGACATAAAAGGCATTAACCCCTTTATTTGTATACATAGAATACATTTAGAAGAAAATGCCAAAACATCCCAACAATCTCAAAGGAGATTAAATCCCTACATGAAAGAGGTCTACCTTATTTCTGATAGTAAGTGGATAAGCCCTATATAAGTAGTACCTAAGAAATATAGCATTACAGTAGTCAAAAATGAAAAGGATGAATCATTGCCAACTCGAGTCTTATCTAGTCGGAGGATGTGCATTGATTATAGAAAATTAAATGTTGTCACCAGAAAAGACCATTTTCTCTTATTATTCCTTGACCAAATTTTAGAAAAAGTAGCAGGGCACTACTACTACTGCTTTCTCAATGGATACTCAGGCTATTATGAAATTTTTATTGCACTTGAAGACCAAGAAAATACCACATTCACGTGCCCCTTTGGCACTTTTGCATTTAGGAGAATGCCTTTTGGACTTTGTAATGCCTTAGCCACTTTTCAAATATGCATGTTAAGCATTTTTAGTGATATAGTTAAGCATTATTTAGAAGTTTTCATGGATGATTTAACTGCCTTTGGAAATTCTTTTAAGAATTGTCTTGAAAACTTAGAAAAAGTGTTGAAAAGGTGCGTAGAAAAATGTCTTATTTTGAATTGGGAAAAATGTCATTATATGGTTACTTCAAGAATTGTCTTAGGTCATGTGGCGTCTTCTAAGGAAATTGAAGTGGTCAAAGCAAAAGTGGAATTAATTTTCCATTTGCCTCAACCAAAAATAGTCAAAGAGGTTCGTTTATTCTTAGGGCATGATGAACACTTAAATATGCATGTTTAATAAGAGTTTAGTTCATCATATTGCATTAATAGTGTCATTAAATTCCTCAACTTAAGCATATTTGTAGCATTTGCATCTTTGGAATTAATTTCTCTTAATTTTGGTTTTGTTACAGATTCGGTTAAATGGGCATAACTCTCTATTTATAGATCAGATTGGTGCAAATCCTAATGTTTTCGAAAGCTCATTCAATTGTCTACAAGATTGCATTTCAAAGCATAATCAAATTCGGGCTCTTAGTGGACCAAAATTGGGCTTGAAGTGAACCCATCTACAGTCTCAGCCCAGTCTAACCAGGCCTTAGTATTTGGACCGTATCTCTCAAAGTGCGTATCCAAATTGTGCAAATAAATATGTTCTAGAAAGCTGAGAGAAATATCTACAACTTTGATGAAGACATATGATTAAAATTCACAACATCTCAGTGTCAAAATTGATGGTCAAAGTCGGTGCTTAATGATCCCAATTGTCAAAGATATTTACAACTAATATTTGACAATTATGCCCTTGTAATTTTAAAAATTTTACCCCTGGTTGTATCTATAAATAGAGGTGCCTTATGACCCATTTGGGCATCTTGGCCTTGGCTGGATCATTTTGGCTTTGGCTAGGATCTTGTTTTGTATTTGTGTGTTTATGTTATTAATGAATTCCCTTTTTCTTACATTTTATTTTCTTTCTATTATAATGTTCTTCTAATTTCTCTTTTGCTAAGGTGAAAGGGTGAAACCCTTGATATGAGATTAAGGATTCTCTAACCCTTAATATGTGCTTAATAATCTTAATCTTATAATGTTTATTCAATATGATTTATATTTCATTTCTTAATCAATCTTGACACCACTCGTAAAGTGGAGGTCTTGATCCATTGTCGACAATCCTTGGCACATCAAATGCTTGGATCCTTTCTAGATGATGTATGGTTCTTCCTTACCGACACGAATCTAGTTAGGAACCTTGATTTGTTGTAGACATATGGTGATTGGCACATTGGATGCTTGAACCCATTTACAAGAAGTGGTATAAATATTGGTAACGAAACAAATATAATTCATATAACTAAAATGGGTTAATTATCCTTACTTAATATATCAAGGGCGGATCCCCTAGCCTTAGCCTTCATTGTTATTGTGTTAATTCCTCTTGTATTTTAATTATTCTATTGTTTATGAACTTTTTATTTTATTTACTATGGTAGGTTCTACCACCTTATGAAATTGTTCTTTAATTTACTATGGTTGGTTATACCACTTATTTCCATGGATGGTTTTACCTCCTCTTGCTTTTTGTTTTATATTTGAATGGTCGGTAATACCGCCTACCATCTTACATATTTATTGATATTATCTTGTCATTTCTTTGAATTATTCATATCATATTTGCTTATCTTATAATTTATAACGCTAAAATCTCCTTCCTCGTGGATCGACCCCGGTCTCACCGGGTTTATTACTTCGACACTCCTATACTTGGGAGCAATCCTTTTTCGGATGTGTCAAGTTTTTGGCGCCGTTGCCGGGGAAGGTAAAAATTGGCGTGCAAAATTGTAAGTATTCTCTTTTCTCATCTTAGATCTAAATTTTTTATTTTTGTGTGTTCATCTTTTCCTCTCTCTTCTTCTCTTTTTCTTGCATGAAAATTTGGTCACGAACATCTAGTGGTAGACTTGTTAGAAAAACATCATCTTCCTCAGAAAACATGGCCGACAATCATGAGGAAATATTCACGGATGAAGGGGAAAACCGTTCGCAACAAAATGATCAAAACCAACGAAGAACCCTCAAAGACTACATGAATCCGGTAAGGACTAGTGCACCATCTTGTGTAGTTTCTCCTCCAGATTCAATCCATTTCAATTTCAAACCAAGTTTTGTTCGACTTCTACCCACTTTTCATGGCCTTGACATGGAGAACCCATATTCGCACTTGAAACTCTTTGAAGAGGTATGTAGCTCCTACACTGACCCAAATTGTAGCATAAACACCATTAGATTAAAGCTTTTTCCTTTTTTTTTAAAAGATAAAGCTAGAACATGGCTACAAAATTTGAGGTCGAATTCCATCAGTTCATGGGATGAGATGAAACAACAATTTTTGAAAAAATTTTTTCCTACCCATAGAACAAATTCTCTTAAAAGACAAATTTCTGATTTCTCTCAAAAACAAGGGAAACCCTTTCCCAATGTTGGGATAGGTATAAGGAACTACTTAATACCTGTCCTCACCATGGGTTTGAAACTTGGAGAATAGTTGCACACTTCTTGAAGGGTTAACACCTCAAGATAGGCAACTAGTAGAATTAATGTGTAAAGGAGAATTTAAAGAAAAAAACCCTGAGGAAGCGCTTGACTTCCTAGATTCCTTAGCAGAAAAGGCATAAAATTGGGACACTGCTGGCACCTATGAGGTACCAAGCAAGGCCCAAACCTGGACATCTGATAGAGGTATTTACAACCTTAGGGAAGACCATGACCTTCAAGCCAAATATGCATCCCTAGCTAGAAAAGTCGAGGCTTTAGAAATGAAAAAGAGTGGTCAATTGAATTCTATTCAAGAAAATGTCTATAACATTTGTGATGACAATGACCATTCTACTGATAATTGCCCAACTTTGCCTGCCTTTAGGGAATGGTTCCATGAAGAAGCCAATGCCTTGAACACTTTCAAAAGGCCAAATCACAATCCATATTCACAAACCTACAATCGTGGTTGGAGAAATTATCCAAATTTTAGCTGGAAAAATGATAATCATGCACAATCTTCACAAGTCCCTTTTCAAACACGATAAAATTTTCAAAATTCTCATGATCATGCATATGCTCCTCCTCCTAGGAATGACTTTGAAGAAACATTGCATTCATTCATTACAAAGCAAGAGACTTTCAATAGTTAAACTCCTCAAACACTAGCAAATTTGTCAAAAACTCTTACAAAATTTGCATCTACATTTAGCATCCAAGAGAAAGGAAAATTTCCTTCTCAGACTATGCAAAACCCCAAAGATCAATCTAACTCAAATGCAGGGAGTTCAAGTAACCATTATTTTGACCAAGTCAAGCCAGTCATGACCCTTCACATTGGTAAGGTTGTTGAAAAACATATTCCTAACCCTTGTGAGAAAGAAGAAGAATCAATCTCTAAAGGGCCGGAAGAGGTTGCCAAACCAACACCTAGCGAAGAGGAAACCATATCCTCATCTGTGCCTCCATTTCCTCAAGCATTAGCCGCACAAAAGAAGGCAACTCATAATTCTGAAATCTTTGAAATTTTCAAATAGGTAAAGGTCAACATTCCCTTGCTTGATGTGATCAAACAGGTACCTTCTTGTGCAAAATTTTTGAAAGACTTGTGCACTGTGAAAAGAAAATTGAATGTGAAAAAGAAGGCCTTCCTAGCTAAGCAAGCAAGTGCCATTCTTCAAAACAATAATACAGTAAAATATAAGGATCCAGGTTGTCCTACAATTTCATGTGTTTTTGGAGACCATAAAATTGAATGAGCTTTACTTGATCTTGGTGCTAGTGTGAATTTGCTTCCATACTCGGTTTTTCAAAAACTCAATCTAGGTGAGTTAAAACCGACTTCTATAACTCTTTTGCTTGCTGATAGATCAATTAAAGTACCAAGAGGAGTAGTAGAAGATGTATTAGTTCAAGTTGATAAATTCATTTACCCAGTGGATTTTATGGTCTTGGACACACAACTAGTGGAAGTAAGCAATTCAATTCCGGTTATTTTAGGGCGTCCATTTCTAGCTACTTCTAATGCTTTGATTAATTGCTGGAATGGAGTCATGAAGCTATCATTTGGGAACATGACATTAGAACTTAATGTTTTTAATATGTGCAAACAATCAAATGAAGAAGAAGATGAAGTTGATGAAGCCAATGTAATTGAATCTATTGTGGAAGATCACATCCAAAAGGGAGTTCTTCTGACCCTTTGGAAACTTGTCTTGTGAATTCATTAGAATCAAGCATGAAATTAGAGTCTGATCTTTCTTATATATGTTTTTTATTGGATTGTGCACAGGTGATGAAAAAAGGCTCAAAATCAAGATTTGAAGAATTGGGGCAAATGAACGAAAGCAATGAAGCTGAAGCTCCTAAGTTAGAATTGAAGCCCTTACTTGAAGGACTGAAATACGCATATCTTGGAGAGAATCAGACATATCCGGTGGTAATTTCTGCATCTCTCACATGCAAGCAACAAGGTAAGTTGATAGAAGTGCTTAAAAGGCATAAAAATGCAATTGGGTCGACTTTAAAAGATATAAAAGGCATTAACCCTTTAATTTGCACACATAGAATACATTTAGAGGAAAATGCCAAAACATCTCAACAACCTCAAAAGAGATTAAATCTACACATGAAAGAGGTCATTAGGGCTGAAGTTCTCAAACTACTTGATGTGGGAATTATCTATCCTATTTCTGATAGTAAGTGTGTAAGCCCTACACAGGTAGTACCTAAAAAATCTGACATTACAGTTGTTAAAAATGAAAAGGGTAAATTATTGCCAACTCGTGTCTCATCTAGTTGGAGGATGTGCATTGATTATAGAAAAGTAAATGCTGTCACTAGAAAAGACCATTTTCCCTTACCTTTCCTTGACCAAATTCTTGAAAGAGTAGCAGGAAACTCTTACTACTGCTTTCTTGATGGATACTCAGGCTATTATCAAATTCCCATTGCACTCGAAGACCAAGAAAAGACCACATTCACGTGCCCCTTTGGCACTTTTGCATTTAGGAGAATGCCTTTTGGACTTTGTAATGCTCCAGCCACTTTTCAACGATGCATGTTAAGCATTTTCAGTGACATGGTTAAGCATTGTTTAGAAGTTTTCATTGATGATTTAACTATCTTTGGAAACTCTTTTGGTAATTGTCTTGAAAATTTAGAAAAAGTCCTAAAAAGGTGTGTAGAAAAAGGTCTTATTTTGAATTGGAAAAAATGTCATTATATGGTCACTTCGAGAATTGTTTTAGGTCATGTGGTGTCTTCTAAAGGAATTGAAGTGGATAAAGCAAAAGTGGAATTAATTTCCCATTTGCCTCCACCAAAAACAGTTAAAGAGGTTTGTTCATTCTTAGGGCATGCTGGATTTTATAGGAGGTTCATAAGAAATTTCAGTGCTATATCTAAACCTCTTTGTAACCTCTTAATAAAAGATACTTCCTTTGAATGGACTCAAAAATGTCAAAATGCCTTTGATACACTAATTGGACTTTTAACAACTGCTCCAATTATGCAATCTCCTGATTGGTCCTTGCCTTTTGAATTGATGTGTGATGCAAGTGACTATGCAGTTGGTGTTGTCTTAGGACAAAGAAAAGAAGGTAAGCCTTATGTGATATACTATGCAAGTAGGACTTTAAATGATGCACAACTGAAAAAGAACTACTTGCAGTAGTATTTGCATTGGATAAATTTCGATCTTATTTAATTGGCTCTGCAACAATTGTTTACACTGACCATGCAGCTGTGAGATATTTAATGACTAAACAGGATGCAAAACCTAGACTGATACGGCGGATCTTATTGCTCCAAGAATTCAACATCATAATAAAGGATAAGAAAGGAGCCGAAAATGTCGTTGCTGATCATCTTTCAAGACTAACGACAAAGACATTAATTGAAACTTCACCTATCAACGATTCTTTTCCTGATGAATTTTTATTCTCTGTTGCTACTATACCTTGGTTTGCTAACATTGTAAGTTTTCTTGCGACAGGGAAAATGCCACCTCATTGGAATGCTCAAGACAAAAGAGAATTTTTAACCGAGGTGAAGAATTTTTACTGGGATGACCCATATCTGTTCAAATATTATCCAGACCAAATAATGAGAAGATGCATATCCGACAATAAGGTAAGTAGTGTCATTAACTTTTGTCATTCTGAAGCATGTGGAGGACATTTTTCATCTAGAAAAACAGCTGCTAAGATCTTACAATGTGGATTTTATTGGCCCACCTTATTTAAAGATGCACATGCATTTTGCAAAATGTGTGAAAATTGTCAAAAATTGGGATCCATTTCAAAAAGAAACATGATGCCTTTGAATCCCATTCTTGTTGTTGAAATCTTTGACTGTTAGGGTATTGATTTTATGGGACCCTTTCCACCATCATTTGGTTTTGTGTACATCCTTGTTGTAATAGACTATGTTTCAAAATGGGTCGAGGCAATTCCATGTCGAAACAATGATCACAAAACAGTTGTCAAATTCTTGAAAGAGAATATCTTGAGTAGATTCGGAATTCCTCGAGCCATTATTAGTGATGGGGGCACACATTTTTGTAACAAACCATTTGAAACTTTAATGAAGAAATATGGAATAACCCATAAAATTTCTACACCTTATCACCCACAAATAAGTGAACAAGTTGAATCAGCTAATAGGGAGATAAAACAGATCTTAGAAAAAACGGTTAACCCAAATCGTAAAGATTGGTCTTTAAGACTTAATGATGCACTCTGGGCTTATCGAACTGCTTTCAAAACATCATTGGGAATGTCTCCTTATAGATTAGTTTATGGAAAACCTTGTCACTTGCCAGTGGAAATTGAACATAAAGCTTATTGGGCCATTAAAACATTTAACACAAACTTGAATGATGCTTGCAAGTTACAAAAACTCCAACTGAGTGAACTTGAAGAAATCAAGAATGAGGCTTATGAAAATTCTAAAATCTACAAAGAAAAAATGAAGGTTTTTCATGACAAATTTATTGTTAGAAAATCTTTTGAACCTTCACAAAAAGTTCTTTTGTATGACTCAAGATTGCATTTGTTTCCTGGTAAACTTCGGTCTCGTTGGACTGGGCCTTTCATTGTTAAAAATGTTTTCCCTCATGGAGCAGTTGAAATTGAGAACCCAAAGAATGGTCATATGTTTAAAGTTAATGGACAACGGTTAAAACCATTCTTTGAAAATTTTGACTAAAATGAAGAGTCCATTGCCTTAGTCGATCCTTTTTAAGGATTGATTTTTCTCGGTCAAGTGGCGGATACGGTACTCCGTGACTATTAAAGTCGGTTTTTCAGTTCCCCAAAAACTATTGCTCACCTTGCATTCATTTTCCTTTCTTTTCTCGCATTTTCACATGGACACCATTCTCTCAAATCTACACAAACATTTTCCCTCACTTCCTCCAAATGATTTGCTTAAAATTTACAAAGCTCGCGCAGAAAGAGTAAGGATGTTGATGCTTAAGGGTATGCCTGTCGAAGTAAGATGGTTAATTGAAGCCAAGGTTCGATTTTGTTATGAATTTTTAGATAAGCTTGTTTCTAACATGCCAGGTATGGGAAAAAGCTCTTACGCCAAAAAGCGAAGAGCGAAAAGGTTACAAGTTTGTCCCAGATGTGCAAGATGGACTTGTAACCAGCGTTGCCGCTCCTTAGGATATTTGTCTAATAATCGAGAGGATACGCTACAGTTCATCAAGAATGGACTGAGTATGGAGTCTTTGGATGATATCCGAATGACTCTTGAGACGCATTCTTGTGGACTTGTGCAGCGTGAAATTTTTAACTTGTGAACACAATTCCGATATGAGCAGGAACGCTATAGTCTTGGGAATCTGACTCAAAACGACCCTATTTGCCAATTTATAAGAAAATTGGATGGGAAGCATATCCCCAACTCATAGAAGGTGTTTAAGCCGTTTCTGGACGTAAAACCAGAGGAAGATGTGAGCCACAGTCACAACTACCTGTACATATGCATGCGTGCCATCATTTTTGAATTTTAATACCTCATAGCTGTCATTTTTGAATTTGTATCTTTTGTTTGACTTATGGTATCTTATTTCATCATCTTTTGAATTTTTATGCATTATTGTCAACTTTTTCAACAAACAACCGAGCTACCTAGATAGATATTATCATTAGCATACCTTTTTGCACTCCATAAATACCACATGTCTTGTTCTCTTCTTCACACATAGTTAGAGTGTTGCATAGACGTGGAGGGAACTTCAAAACGTCGAATCCAAAGGATATGTGTATTCTGTGGATCTCGACCAGGTAAAAGTGAAGAGTTTGTAGAAGTAGCAAATTATCTTAGTAGGCTACTGGCTGAAAGAAAGATTCATGTGGTTTATGGGGGAGGTAGCCTCAGGTTAATGGGTTGCGTATCAATAGCTGCACATGTAGGTGGTAGTCAAGTGTTAGGAGTTATTCCTAAAGCTTTGCCTGTAGAAAGCATTGTTGGAAAAACGGTTGGGAAGGAGTTACAGGTCTCCTCTATGCATGAACGCATGGCACATATGCTCATCAATTCAGATGCCTTTATTGCTTTACCAGGTGGCTTTGGCACTCTTGAAGAAATTTTTCAAATTGCCTCTTGGCCCAACTGAATCTCCATCAAAAACCATAGGTTTGTTGAATGTTAAAAATTTCTTTGATCCTTTGATAAGTTTTGTTGATGCAGCCGTGGAACAAAATTTTATCCCTCATTCAGCGAGAAAGATCCTTGTTTCTGCCACTTCTACTGGTGAGTTACTTGACAAATTACAAGAAGTTGATAAGAACCTGACCCAGCTAGTACTCAAATTAATTGGGTAGGAGGGCAAAACAAAAAGTGCAAATTGGATTTGAATCTCCGTTTGTAATTTTTTTCTTCTTGTCCTTTATTTTATTTTATTTTATTTTTAGCATGTTATTTTATGAGTCTTTCAAGTCATCTCTCTTGAATAACAGAAGCTTCAGGTAATGTCTCCTATACTTGATCTCTCTACATTTAAACATTGAGGACAATGTTTCATTTGGTTGGGGGGGAAGGATAGTAGACATAAGTGTGCCTTGAATTTTCTTTTTTCTTGCAAAAAAAAAAAAAGCAAGTTAGTAATTAGATTCAGAGTGTGGTGTAAGGAGTTCAAATCCTCTTGAGATGCATTCTGGGTCAGGAATGGCAGAGTAGGGAGGGCCGGTTTGAACTCTTGAAACCCATTCTAACCAATTTGTCATTTTATTTTGATCTTGTGAACTCATTTTAGCTAACTTGATATTATTTAGTCTTGATTTTTGAATTTTATAACAAGGAGGTCTTATTCATTTCACTTTGAATTATTCAAATCTATGAATTCTCACGACCTTATCATTTAAAAAAATTGTGTGCTTATGTACTCATTAAGCAAGTATTCATGAACCTTTCTTCACACACACACACACACATACCTTGATGCATGATTCTGGATGGCAAAATGAAATGTTAAAATGTTGAGTTCTTTTGTTTTGTTTAGGATAACAACACAAAGGAAGGGGAAAGTTAAAAAAAAAGTGCAAAAAAAAAGGAGAAGAGAGCAATTGTGGATAAGTTTGGTCTCGTAGCCTCCTTAATTCGAGCAATTAAGCCCGAGGGGTGCCTCAACACCTAATACCCTAAGACCAACTGGTTTGGGAGCTATTGGCCAAAAGCTCGCTACATGGATTAAGGAGAAAGCTTAATGGGATTAAACAATGCACTATCCACAAGTTTCTAAGCAAAAATAAAGCATCGGCAACCCGAGTCGTTAAGCTCAAAGGGGTCTCTTAACACCTAATGCCCTAAGGCCAACTGGTTTGGGAATCATTAGCCTAAGGCTCGCTACATGGGTTAAAGATGCATTCCTTAAAAAAGAAAAAAGAAGAGAAAAAAGAAGAGAAAAAAAAAATATATATATATATATAATGAATAAATGCCCCTTACCTAAGGTTGTTAGCCTTAACAAATATTAGAACTGATATGGCTTCTTTCTAATAAGCCCCATAGTCATGTGTTGACTGAGCACAAAAAAAAGGTTTATGGATATCTTGACCGAAGGGTACATGAGTCATAAAAAAAATAATAATAATAATAATTGGTTGAGAGTTTGTTTATTTGGATAAAATCAAGGAGAGTGCAATAATGACCACCTTGGATGTAAAATTCTATAAATCACTTCTAAATAATAACGCTTTAATTGCTAGGGACTAGCAATAAGCTAGGTGGGGGTTGTGATGAACACTTAAATATGCATGTTTAACAAGAGTTTAGTTCATCATATTGCATTAATAGTGTCATTAAATTCCTCAACTTAAGCATATTTGTAGCATTTGCATCTTTGGAATTAATTTCTCTTAATTTTAGTTTTGTTACAGGTTGGGTAAAATGGGCATAACTCTCTATTTATAGATCATATTGGTGCACATTTTAATGTTTTGGAAAGTTGATTCAATTGTCTACAAGATTGCATTTCACAAGCATCATCAAATTTGGACTCTTAATAGACCAAAATTAGGCTTAAAGTGAACCCACTTATAGTCTTAGCCCAGTCTGACCAGGCCTTAGTATTTAGACCATATCTCTCAAAATGCGTATCCAAATTATGGAAATCAATATGTTCTAGAAAGCTGAGAGAAATATCTACAACTTCGGTGAAGATATGTGATTAAAATTCGCAACATTTCAGTGTCAAAATTGATGGTCAAATTCGGTGCCTAATGATCCCAATTGTCATAGATATTTACAACTAATATTTGACAATTATGCCCTTGTAATTTGACAAGTTTACCCCTGGATGTATCTATAAATAGAGGTGCCTTGTGACCCATTAGGGCATCTTGGCCTTGGCTGGATCATTTTGGCTTTGGCTAGGATCTTGTTTTGTATTTGTGTGTTTATGTTATTAACGAATTCCCTTTTTCTTGCATTTTATTTTCTTTCTCTTATAATGTTCTTCTAATTTTTCTTTTGCTAAGGTGAAAGGGTGAAACCCTTGATATGAGATTAAGGATTCTCTAACCCTTAATATGTGCTTAATAATCTTAATCTTATAATGTTTATTCAATATGATTTATATTTAATTTCTTAATCAATCTTGACACCACTCGTAAAATGGAGGTCTTGATCCATTGTCGAGAATCCTTGGCACATCAAGTGCTTGGATCCTTTCTAGATGATGTATGGTTCTTCCTTACTGACACGAATCTAGTTAAGAACCTTGATTTGTTGTAGACATATGGTGATTGGCACATTGGATGCTTGAACCTATTTATAAGAAGTGGTATAAATATTGGTAACGAAACAAATATAATTCTTATAACTAAAATGGGTTAATTATCCTTATTTGAAATATCAAGGGTGGATCCCCTAACCTTAGTTGTCATTGTTATTGTGTTAATTCCTCTTGTATTTTAATTATTCTATTGTTTATTAACTTTTTATTTTATTTACTATAGTAGGTTCTACCACCTTATAAAATTATTCTTTAATTTACTATGGTTGATTATACCACCTATTTCCATGGATGGTTTTACCTCCTCCTGCTTTTTTTTATATATTTGAATGGTCGGTAATACCGCCTACCATCTTACATATTTATTGATATTATCTTGTCATTTCTTTGAATCATTCATATCATATTTGCTTATTTTATAATTTGTAACGCTAAAATCTCCTTCCTCGTGGATCGACCCCGGTCTCACCTGGTTTATTACTTCGACACTCCTATACTTGGGAGACAATCCTTTTTTGGATGTGTCAGGGCATGCTGGATTTTATAGGAGGTTCATAAGAAATTTTAGTGCTATATCTAAACCTCTTTGTAACCTCTTAATAAAAGACACTTTTTTTGAATGAACTCAAGAATGTCAAAATGCCTTTGATAAGTTAATTGGACTTTTAACAACTGCTCCAATTATGCAATCTCCCGATTGGTCCTTTCCTTTTGAATTGATGTGTGATGCAAGTGACTATGCTGTTAGTGCTGTCTTAGGATAGAGAAAAGAAGGTAAGCCTTATGTGATATGCTATGCAAGTGGGACTTTAAATGATGCATAAATGAATTACACAACAACTGAAAAAGAACTACTTGCAGTAGTATTTGTATTGGATAAATTTTGATATTATTTAATTAGTTCTCCAAGGATTGTTTACACTGACTATGCAGCTGTGAGATATTTAATGTCGAAACAGGAGGCAAAACCTAGATTGATATGGTGGATCTTATTGCTCCAAGAATTCAACATCATAATAAAGGATAAGAAAGGAGCCAAAAATATCGTTGCAGATCATATGTCAAGATTAATGACAGAAATATTAATTGAAAGTTCACATATCAATGACTCTTTCCTGATGAATTTTTATTCTCCATTGCTACAGTACCTTGGTTCGCTAACATTGCAAAGTTTCTTACAATAGGAGAAATGCCACCTCATTGGAATGCTCAAGATAAAAGAAAGTTTTTGATTGAGGTAAAAAATTTTTATTGTGATGATCCATATCTGTTCAAATATTGTCCGAACCAAATAATTAGAAGATGCATATCCGACAATGAGGTAAGTAGTGTCATTAAATTTTGTCATTCCGAAGCATGTGGAGGACATTTTTAATCTAAAAAAATAACTGCTAAAATCTTACAATGTGGATTTTATTAGCCTACTTTATTTAATGATACACATGCATTTTGCAAAACTTGTGAAAATTGTCAAAAATTGAGATCCATTTCAAAATGAAACGTGATGCCTTTGAATCCCATTCATGTTGTTGAAATCTTTGACTATTGGGGTATTGATTTTGTGGGACCTTTTCCACCATCATTTGATTTTGTATACATTCTTATTGCAGTAGACTATATTTCAAAATGGGTTGAGGTAATTCCATGCCGAAACAATGATCACAAAACAGTTATCAAATTCTTGAAAGAGAATATTTTGTGTAGATTTGGAATTCCTCGAGCCATTATTAGTGATGGGGGTGCACATTTTTGTAACAAACCATTTCAAATTCTAATGAAGAAATATGGAATAACCTATAAAGTTTCTACACCTTATCACCCACAAACAAGTGGACAAGTTGAATTAGGTAATAGGGAAATAAAACAGATCTTATAAAAAACGGTTAACCCAAACGGTAAAGACTGGTCTTTAAGACTTAATGCAGTTTAGGCTTATCGAACTGCTTTCAAAACATCATTGGGAATGTCTCCTTATAGATTAATTTATGGAAAACCTTGTTACTTGCCTATGAAAATTGAGCATAAAACTTATTAGGCCATTAAAACATTTAACACAAATTTGGATGATGCTTGCAAGTTATGTAAACTCAAATTAAGCGAACTTGAAGAAATCAAGAATGAGGCTTATGAAAATTCTAAAATCTACAAAGATAAAATGAAGGTTTTTCATGACAAATCCATTTTTAGAAAATCTTTTGAACCTTCACAAAAAGTTCTTTTGTATGATTCAAGATTGCACTTGTTTCCTAGTAAGCATCGGTCTCGTTGGATTGGACCTTTCACTGCTAAAAATGTTTTCTCTCATGGAGCAGTTGAAATTGAAAACCCAAAGAATGATAATGTTTTTAAAGTTAATGGACAACGGTTAAAATCATTCTTTGAAAATTTTGATCAAAATGAAGAGTCCATTGCTTTAGTCAATCCTTTTTAAGGATTGATTTTTCTCGGTCAAGTAGCGGATACGGTACTCCATGGCTTTTAAAGTCAGTCTTTTAGTTCCCTAAAAACTGTTGCTCACCTTGCATTCATTTTCTTTTCTTCTCTCTCATTTTCTTCACATGGATACCATTCTCTCGAATTTGCACAAACATTTTCCCTCTCTTCCTCAAAATGATTTGCTTAAAATTTACAAAGCTCGCACAAAAAGATTAAGGATGTTGATACGCAAGGGTATTCCTGCTGATTTAAGATGGTTAATTGAAGCCAAGGTTTGATTTTCTTGTGAGGTTTCAGATAATCTTGTTTCTTACATGCCAGGTTTGGGAAAAAGCTCTTACGCCAGCAAAAAGGTTACAAGTTTGTCACAAATGTGTGAGATAGACTTGTATCCAACATTGCCACTCCTTGGGATATTTGTCTAACAACCGAGAGGATGAGCTATAATTCATCAAGAATGGATTGAGTAGGGAGTCTTTGGATGATATCTGATTGACTCTTGAGATGCATTCTTGTGGACTTGTGCAGCTTGAAATTTTTAAATTGTGGACACAATTCCAAGACGAGCAGGAACTTTATTTCTAACTCAAAACGACCCTGTTTGCCAATTTATATGAAAAATGGATGGGAAGCATATCCCCAACTCATAAAAGGTGTTTAAGCTGTTTCTGGGCGTAAAACCAGAGGAAGACGTGAGCCACAATCACAACTACCTATACATATGCATGTGTGCCATCATTTTTGAATTTTAATACCTTACAACTATCAGTTTTGAATTTATATCTTTTGTTTGACTCATGCATTTATGGAATCTTATTTCTATCATTTATTTTGAATTTTTATGCATTATTGTCAAAATTTTCTCAACAAACAACCGAGCTACTTATATAGATGTCATTATTAGAATATCTTTTTGCACTTCATAAATATGACTTCTCTTTTTCTCCTCTTCACACATATACTTAGAGAGTTGCATGCACATGGAGGGAACCTCAAAACGTCGAATCCAAAAGATATATGTATTCTATGGAGCTCGACCTGAAAAAAGTGAAAAGTTTATAGCAGTAGCAAATTATCTTGGTAGGCTATTAGCTGAAAAAAAGATTCATGTTGTTTATGGGGGAGGTAGCCTCGGGTTAATAGGTTGTTTGTCAACAGCTGCACTCATAGGAGGCAGTTAAGTTTTAGGTTTTATTCTTAAAGCTTTGGTTGTAGAAAGCATCGTTGGAAAAATAGTTAGGAAAGAGTTACAGGTCTCCTCTTTGCATGAATGCATGGAATATATGCTTATCAATTCCGATGCCTTTATTGCTTTACCAGGTGGCTTTGGTACTCTTAAAGGAATTTTTCAAATTGCCTCTTGGGCCTAACTGAATCTCCATAAAAAACTCATAGGTTTGTTGAATGTTAAAAATTTCTTTGAACCTGTGATACATTTTGTTAATGCAGTTATAGAACAAAATTTTATCCCACATTTGGTGAGACAGATCCTTGTTTCTGCCACTTCTGCTAGTGAATTACTTGACAAATTACAAGTAGTCGAGTATGAACCTGACCCAACTATAACTCAAATTAATTGGTCAGGGGGATAAAGCAAAAGGTGGAAATTGGATTTGAATCTCCGTTTGTAATCTTTGTTGTCTTTTATTTTATTTGTAGCATTTTATCTTACGTGTCTTTCAGGTCGTCTCTTTGAATAACTAAAGCTTCAGGTAATGTCTCTTATACTTTATCAATCTACATTTAAACATTGAGGATAATGTTTCATTTGGTTAGGGGAGGGGGAAAGATAGTAGACATAAGTGTATCTTAAATTTTCTTTTTCTTTAAAAAGAAAAGCGAGTTAGTAATTAGATTTAGAGTACGGTGTAAGGAGTTTAAATCCTCTTGAGACGTATTTTGGGTCCAGAATGGCAGAGTAAAGAGAGCCAGTTTGAACTCTTGAAACACACTCTAACCAAATCGTCATTTTGTTTTGATTTTGTAATTTTGAAGACTCATTTTAGCTAACTTAATATTAAATAGTTTTGATTTTTGAATTTTATAACAAGAAGGTCTTATTCATTTCACTTTGAATCATTCAAATTTATGAACTTTCACAACCTTATCATTTAATAAATTGTGCGCTCATGTACTCGTTGAGCAAGTATTCATGAACCTTTCTTCACACACACACATACTTTGATGCATGATTATGGGTTGCAAAATGAAATATTGCAATATTTGAGTTCTTAAGCAATTATGAATAAGTTTGGTCTCATAGCCTCCTTAATTTGAGCAATTAAGCTCGAGGGGTGCCTCAACACCTAATACCCTAAGACCAATTGGTTTGGGAACTATTGGCCCAAAGCTTGTTACATGGATTAAGGAAAAAGCTTAAGGGGATTGAACATTACACTATCCATAAGTTTCTAAGCAAAAATAAAGTATCGGTAATCATAGTCGTTAAGCTCCTAGGGCTGTCTTAACACCTAATGCCCCAAGGCCAACTAGCCTGGGAGTCATTAGCTTAACGCTCGCTACACGGGTTAAAGATGCATTCCTTCAAATATATATGTATATATATATGTATATATATTATATATGTATATATATGTGTATGTATGTATGTATATATACATATATAATATATATGTATGTGTATATATATAAATACACCCTGCCTAAGGATGTTAGCCCCATAGTCGTGTCGACTAAGTACAAAAAGAAAGGTTTGTTAATATTTTGATTGAAGGGTATATGAGTCTTTTGAAAAAGAAAAGAAAAAAATCGGTTAAGAGTTTGTTTATTTAGAAAAAATCAAAGAGAGTGCAATAATGACTACCTTGGATGTAAAATTCTATAAATCACTTCTAGATAATAATGCTTTAATTACCAGGAACTAGTAATTAGCTGGTTGGGGGGTGTGATGAACAGTTAAATATGTATATTTAATAAGAGCTTAATTCATCATATTGTATTAATAGTGTCATTAAAATCCTCAATTTAAGCATATTTGTGGTCTTTGTATCTTTTGAATTAGCTTTATCTTAATTTCAATTTTTGTTATATGTTTAGTAAAATGGGCATAACTTTCTATTTATAGATCCGAATGGTGCAAATCTTGATTTTTTTTGAAAGCTGGTTAAATTATCTATAAGATTGTATCTCATAAGAACTATCAAATTCAGGGTTTAGTAGACCAAAAATGGGCTTGAAGTGAAACCACCTATAGCTTCAGTCTAGCTTGACCATACCTCAGTATTTTGATCATATCTCTTGATATACGTATCCAAATTCTATGAATCAAGATGTTCTAGTGAGAGAAATATCTACAACTTTTGTGAAGACATGTGATCAAAATTCTAAATATTTCGATGCCAAAATCGGTGGTCACAGTTGGTGCATATGGTGATCCCAATTGTCGATAAGATATTTGACAATTGTTCCTTTGTAATTTGACAAGTTTGCCCGTTAATTTCTCTATAAATAGAGGTGCCTTGTGACCCATGAAGGCATCTTGTCCTTGGCTAGGATATCTTGTTATTGTGTTTTTCTTTCTTGTGTTTTAATGTTATTAATAAATTTTATTTTTGCAATTTATTTTATTTCTTGCTTAATGTCTAGCTAAATTCTATTTTGCTAAGGTAAAAGGGTGAAACCCTTGATATGAGAATAAGGATTTCCTAACCCTTTGACATGTGCTTAATAATTATAATCATTGTTATTTATTTTATATTATTTATATTTATTTTCTTAATCAATCTTGACACTACTTGTAAAGTGGAGATCTTGGCCCATTGTAGACAATCCTTGGCACATCAAATTCTTGGATCCTTTCTAGATATTGTATGGTTCTTCCTTACCGGCATAAGTCTAGTTAGGAACCTTGATTTGTTGTAGACATATGGTGATTGGCACATTGGATGCTTGAACCCATTTACAAGAAGTGATATAAATATTAGTAATGAAACAAATATAATTCATATAACTAAAATAGGCTTAAATGACATAGCTTCAAATTGGAACCTCCTTAATGTGTAGATTCCAATTGAGTTATAATTGGGTTATTTATTCTTCTTTGAAATATCAAGGACGGATCCCCTAACCTTAGCCTTCATTGTTATTATGTTAATTTATCTTACTTTTTTAATTTTATTATTCTCGTTTATTGCTTATGAAATTGCTCTTTCATTTGCTATGGTAGGTTTTACCTCCTATTTTTATGGGTGGTTTTACTACCTTGTGTTTTTGTTTTACATTGGAATGGTCGGTAGTACTGCCTACCATCTTTACTTATATTTGTTGATGTTATCTTGCCATTTCTTTGAATTATTCATATCATATTTGCTTACCTTATAGTTTATACCGCTAAATCCCCTTCCTCGTAGATCGACCCCGGTCTCACCAGGTTTATTACTTCAACACTTCTATACTTGGGAGAGGATCCTATTTTCGGATGTGTCAGAGAGAAGTTGATTCCAATGGGAAGACCAAATTTTAATACCTCGTATTGATATAATGAGTCCTTGCGTCACTACACTTTCGCACACAATGAGCACAAAATTGTTGAACTAGCCGTGTGGCATTGGCATGAGAAGTCGTTCGCTTCATTCGACCCCTAGACGACTCATGTTGATGTCATCACGTTTGAGCACTAACACATCCAAAAATAGGATTATCTCCCAAGTGTAGGAGTGTAGAAGTAATGAACCCAATAAGATTGGGATCGATTCACGAGAAAGGGGATTTAGCGGTACAAACTATAAGGCAAGCAAATATGATATGAATAATTCAAAGCAATGACAAGATAATATCAACAAATATAAGTAAAGATGGTAGGCGGTACTACCGACCATTCAAATGTAAAGCTAAAACAAAAGGTGGTGAGACCATCCATGGAAACAAGAGATAAAACCTATCATAGCAAATAAAAGAACAAGTTCATAAGCAATAAATGAGAATAATTAAAATACAAATAACAGGAATTAACACAATAATAATGAAAGCTAGGGATAGGGGATCCGCCTTTGATATATCAAATAAGGATAAGTAACCCAATTATAACTCAATTGGAATCCACACATCAAGTAGGTTCCAACTGGAAGGTATGTCATTTAAGCCCATTTGAGTTATATGAATTATATTTGTTTTATTACCAATATTTATACCACTTCTTGTAAATGGGTTCAAGCATCCAATGTACCAATCACCATATGTCTACAACAAATCAAGGTTTTTAACTAGACTTGTATCGGTAAGGAATAATCATACGACATCTAGAAAAGATCTAAGCATTTGATGTGCCAAGGATTGTCTACAATGGATCAAGACCTCCAATTTACGAGTGGTGTCAAGATTGATTAGGAAAATAAATATAAATCATATAAAATAAATAACAAAAGATTATGTTTATTAAGCACATATCAAAGGGTTAGAAAATCCTTATTTTAATGTCAAGGGTTTAACCCTTTCACCTTAGCAAAAGATAATTTAGTAAGACATTATAAAAGAAAATAAACAAATTACAAGAAAAAGAAAATGATTTATTAATAACATTAAAAGAACAAAACACAGGAGAGAAAACGCAATAATAAGTGATCTCAGCCAAGGCCAAGATGCCTGAATGGGTCACAAGGCACTTGTATTTATAGATACATTCAGGGGTAAACTTGTCAAATTACAAAGGGACAATTGTAAAATATCCTGTTGACAATTTAGATCATCATGTACGCTGACATTGACCACCAATTTCAACATCAAACTATTTAGAATTTTGATCAGATGTCTTCATAAATGTCATAGATATTTCTCTCAGCTTTCTAGAACATCTTGATTCATATGATTTGGATGCCTATATCAAGAGATATGGTCAAAATACGGAGGCATGGCCATGCTAGGCCAAAACTGTAAATAGGTTCACTTCAAGCCCATTTTGGTCCACTAAGAGCCTAAATTTGATGATGCTTTTGAGATATGATCTTGTAGATAATTTAATCAGCTTTCCAACAAAACAAGATTTGCATTCTAATCTATAAATAGAAAGTTATACCCATTTTACCAAACTTGTAGCAAAAACCAAAATTAAGATGAAGTTAATTCGTAAGATACAAATACTACAAATATGCTTAAGTTGAGTGCAAAATAATGGATCTATCAGTGCAAAATAATGGATTAAGCTCTTATTAATCACACACATTTAAGTGTTCATCACACCCCTCAACAAGCTTATTGCTAGTCCCTAGTAATTAAAGCGTTATTATTTAGAAGTGATTTGTAGAATTTTACACCCGAAATGGTCATTATTGCACTCTCCTTGATTCTATCCAGATAAACAAACTCTCAACCGATTTTCTTCTGTTTTTTTCAAAAGACTCATATACCCTTCAGTCAAGATATTAACAAAACTTCTTTTTGTGCTCAGTCGACACATGATTATGAGGCTTATTAGAAAGAAGCCATATCGGTTCTAATATTTGTTAAGGCTAACATCCTTAGGCGGGGGACATTCATTCATCATTATTTTCATTTTTATAAATATTTTTTTCTTTTTTTTAAAGAATGTATCTTTAACCCGTATAGCGAGCCTTAGGCTAATGACTCCCAGACTAGTTGGCCTCAGGGCATTAGGTGTTGAGACATCCCTACGAGCTTGAAGATTCGGGTTGTCGATACTTTATTTTTGCTTAAAAACTTATGGATAGTGCAATGTTCAATCCCCTTAAGCTTTCTCCTTAATCCATGTAACAAGCTTTGGGTCAATAGCTCCTAAACCAGTTGGTCTTAGGGTATTAGGTGTTAAGGCACCCCTTGAGCTTAATTGCTCGAATTAAAGAGGCTACGGGACCAAACTTATCCACAACTACTTTTTTTTTTTTTTTGCTTTCACTATTTTTTTTAACTTTCCCTTTCCTTTTGTTGTTACCCTAAACAAAATAAAAGAACACAAATATTACAACATTTCATTTCGCCACTCACAATCATGCATGAACGTGGGTGTGTGTGTGAAAAAAGGTTCGTGAATACTTGCTTAATGAGTACATGAGCAACAATTTATTAAATATCAAAGCTATGAGAGTTTATAGATTTGAATAATTTAAAGTGAAGTGAATAATATCAAGTTAGCTAAAATGAGTCTTCAAAAGTGCAAAATCAAAACAAAATGACAAATTGGTTAGAGTGTGTTTCAAGAGTTCAAAATGACCTTTTTTACTCTGTCATTCCTGACCTAGTATGCATCTCAAGAGGATTTGAACTTATTACATTGCACTCTGAATCTAATTACTAACTCGGTTTTTTTTTTTCAAGAAGAAAATATAAGACACACTTATATCTACTCCCCCCACCCCCCCCCCCCCAAACCAATTGAAACATTGTCCTCAATTTTTAAATGTAGAGAGATAAGGTATAGAAGACATTACCTGAAACTTTAGTTATTCAAAAGAGAAGACCTGAAAGACACATGAAATAAAATGCTACAAATAAAATAAAAGACAAGAAAAATTACAAACAGAGATTTAGATCCAATTTGCACGTTTTGTTTTGTCCCACTTGACCCATTCATTTGAGTTATAGCTGGGTAAGGTTCATGCTCGACTGCTTGTAATTTGTCAAGTAACTCACTAGAAGAAGTGGCAAAGACAAGGATCTGTCTCTCTAAATGAAGGATAAAATTTTGTTCCACAACTGCATCAACAAAATGTATAAAAGGATCAAAGAAATTTTTAACATTCAACAAACCTATGGGTTTTTTATGGAGCTTTAGTTGGGCCCAAAAGGCAATTTAAAAAACTCCTTCGAGAGTACCAAAGCCACCTGGTAAAGTAATAAAGGCATCCGAATTGATAAGCATATATGCCATGCGTTCATACATAGAGGAGACTTGTAACTCCTTCCTAACCGTTTTTTCAATGATGCTTTCTACAGCCAAAGCTTTAGTAATAACTCTCAAAACTTAACTGCCTCCTACGAGTGTAGCTATTGACACATAACCTATTAACCCGAGGCTACCTTCCTGATAAACCACATGAATCTTTCTTTCAGCTAATAACTTACCAAGATAATTTGCTACTGCTACAAACTCTTCACTTTTTCTAGGTCGAGATCCACAGAATACGCATATCTTTTGGATTCAACGTTTTGAAGTTCCCTCCATATTTATGCAACGCTCTAACTATATGTGTGAAGAGAAGAACAAGATATGTCGTATTTATGGAGTGCAAAATGATATTCTAATGATGACACCTATATAGGAAGCTCGGCTGTTAGTTGAAAAAGTTTGACAATGAAGCATAGAAATTAAAAAAATGACAGAAATAAGACACCATAAATGCATGATTCAACCAAAAGATAGAGATATTAATCAAAAAATGACAGCTGTAAGGTATTAAAATTTAAAAATGATAGCACACATGCATATATGCAGGTAGTTGTTATTGTGGCTCACATCTTCCTCTGGTTTATGTCCAGAAACGGCTTAAACACCTTATATTAGTTGGAGATATGCTTCTCATCCAGTTTTCTTATAAAGATTCCCAAGACTATAACATTTCTGCTCATCTTGAAATTGTGTCCATAATTTCAAAAGTTCACGCTATACAATTCCACGGGAATGCGTCTCAAGAGTCAATTGGATATTATTCAAAGAATCCCTACTCAGTCCATTCTCTATGAATTATAGCTTATCGTCTCAATTATTAGACAAATATCCCAAGGAGTGACAATGCTGGGTACAAGTCCATCTTAGACATTTGTGACAAACTTGTAACCTTTTCGCTCTTCGTTTTTTGGCGCAAGAGCTTTTTCCCAAACCTGACATGTGGGAAACAAGATTATCTGAAAACTCACAAGAAAATCGAACCTTGGCATCAATTAACCATCTTAAATCAACAGAAATACCCTTGTGCATCAACATCCTTAGTCTTTCTACGCGAGCTTTGTAAATTTTAAGCAAAAGGAAGAGAGGGAAAACGTTTGTGTAGATTCGAGAGAATGGTATCTATGTGAAGAAAATGAGAGAAAGGAAAAAAAAATGAATGTAGGATAAGAAGTAGTTTTTAGGGGAACTGAAAAACCGACTTTAAAAGCCACAGAGTACTGTATCCGCCACTTGACTGGGAAACACAAAACAAACATACAACTAAAATAAAAGCACGCAAAATAAAATAAAAACAGACTAGAAATTATAGCACAAATCAAGAACAAAAATGAAAATATGGCACAAACGGATAAAATTTGATCGATCGTGATAAAAAAAGGCCAAAAGAGGAATCTCTTAGAAAGTAATTTACAACGGTCAAAAATATGCCATTGAGGTGGTACCTCTCTTTTTCCTTTATTTGTGAGAATGGAAGAGATTACCACTGTATGAGTTTGTTTGTCCTTAAAGCATGCATTCTTTAGTGTGGATGTTTCTTCCTACCATTTTTCAAAACATGGCTCCCAACTCTTAATCTCTTTCACCTATACAAAATCAAGCAATGAAAATTATTTAGAAGCAATGGGCTCTAGTTGCACACTTAGTCCAAATGAACTGGTTAACCTGATTTTTGAAGGACTTGAAAAATTCTCATGTTGGATATAGTCTTCCACATTAGTTTTAATATTATTAGCTTCCTTACTTTCATCATGCTTGAAAAATTCATTAATGTCCAAATGTTGGTTAAGCTCCTTTGCATGATGACACGAGGGCATAAGTAAGGATTCGATCTTTTCTTTGTTAGGTATAGGTTTATTAACCTCTTCCTTCCCCTTTGAGATTGATTCATCATCTTTCTCATTAGGGTTAAGATTATGTTCTTTATCAACCTTACCATCGTGAAGTGTATTGACCGAATCTTCGTCTAGATGTTGGCCACTTGAATTACTCATATGTGGATTGATGGGGTTTGGCTCTAGTTGAGATGGAAACTCACATTTCTCATTAGTACTAAGTGCAAATGCAAGTTTTTCAAGAGTATCATTCAAGTTTGCCATAGTCTGAGTAGTTTGACTATTAAAAGCCTCTTGCTTTACAATGAATGAATCTAATATTTCTTTAAGATCCTCATAGGGTGCATGATCATGAGATTTTTGAAAATTTTGATATGATTGAAAGGGAGTTTGGTAAGATTGTGCACGATCATCATTCCTCCAATCAAAATATGAGTGATTTTTCTATCCAAACTCATAGTTTTGTGAGTAAGGATTAGGATTTGACATTTGGAAAGTGTTAAAAACATTGGTTTGCTCATGGAGACTTTTCCTAAAGGTAAGCACAATTGGGCACTCATCCGTAGGATGATCATTAGTATTGCAAATGTGACAAACAATTTCTTGCATAGACCACATCTCTAAATACTCGACTTTTCTAGCTAGGGATGTAAATTTAGCATGAAGATCATGATTCTCCCTAGAGTTATAAATGCCTCTACTAGATGTTCTTGGTACCTCATAAGTAGCATCATTGTTCCAATTTTGGGCATTTTTCGCTAGTAAGTCTAGGTAATTCATGGCTTCATCAGGGTCTTTATTTTCAAATTGTCCATTACACATTAATTCTACCATTTGCCTAGCTTGATATGTAAGACCTTTATAGAAAATTAAAACTAGTCTCCCTGTTTCCAAACCATGGTGAGGACAAGTGTTAAGCAATGCTTTATACCTATCCCAACATCGGTAAAAGGTCTCTCTTTGTTTTTGAGAGAAATTGATGATTTGCCTTTTAAGAGAATTTGTTCTATAGGGAGGAAAGAATTTGTTAAAAAATTGTTGTTGCATTTCATACCATGAGCTAATGGATCCTGACCAAAGATTTTGTAGCCATGTTTTAGCTTTATCTCCTAAAGAAAAAAGAAAAAGCTTTAATCTAAAGATGTTTATGCTACAATTTAGGTCACTATATGTGTTACAAAACTCTTCAAATTCTCTCAAGTGCAAATATGGGTTTTCAACATCTAGACCATGAAATTAAGTGGGGTAAGAAATGAATGAAATACGACTCATGGTTGAAATATTTTGCATCACGAGGGAAGACTATGCGTGATTGTGCAAAAGTTCTTATAAGATTTATACAGTCCATTAATGTTCTTGGTTGGGTTTGAGCATGTTTTCCAAAGAAGATGAGTGGCTCCTAACAATTCTACCAACTAATGCAAAGAGAAAGAAAAGATGAACACATGCAAGAAAAAATAAAAATAGAAATGAGAAAAGAAAATACTTATAATTTTGTACACCAAATTTTATCTTCCCCAGCAATGGCGCCAAAAACTTGACACGTTCAAAAATAGGATCATCTCTCAAGTATAGAAATGTCGAAGTAATAAGACTGGGGTCGATCCATGAGGAAGGGGATTTAGCGGTACAAACTATAAGGTAAGCAAATATGATATGAATAATTCAAGGCAATGACAAGATAATATCAACAAATATAAGTAAAGATGGTAGGCGGTACTGCCGACCATTCAAATGTAAAGTAAAAACAAAAGGTGGTAAGACCATCCATGGAAATAGAAGGTAAAACCTACCATAGCAAAAAAAAAAAACAAGTTCATAAACAATAAATAGGAATAATTAAAATACAAATAAGAGGAATTAACACAATAATAATGAAAGCTAAGGATAGGAGATCCGCCTTGATATATCAAATAAGGATAAGTAACCCAATTATAACTCAATTGGAATCCACACATCAAGGAGGTTCCAATCGGAAGGTATATCATTTAAGCCCATTTGAGTTATATGAATTATATTTGTTTCATTACCAATATTTATACCACTTCTTGTAAATGGGTTCAAGCATCTAATGTACCAATCACCATATGTTTACAACAAATCAAGGTTTCTAACTAGACTTGTGTCGGTAAGGAAGAACCATACGACGTCTAGAAACGATCCAAGCATTTGATGTGCTAAGGATTGTCTACAATGGATCAGGACTTCTACTTTACGAGTGGTGTCAAGATTGATCAGGAAAATAAATATAAATCATATAAAATAAATAACAAAAGATTATGATTATTAAGCACATATCAAAGGGTTAGAAAATCCTTCCTCTTATATTAAGGGTTTCACCCTTTCACCTTGGTAAAAGATAATTTAGCAAGACATTATAAAAGAAAGAAAACAAATTACAGGAAAAAGAAAATGATTTATTAATAACATTAAAAGAATAAAACACAGGAGAGAAAACACAATGATAAGTGATCTTAGCCAAGGCCAAGATGCCCTAATGGGTCACAAGGCACCTCTATTTATAGATACATTCAGGGGTAAACTTGTCAAATTACAAAGGGATAATTGTATAATATCTTATTGATAATTTGAATCATCATGTACACTGATTTGACCATCGATTTGGGGATCGAATTATTTAGAATTTTCATCACATGTCTTCATGAAAGTTGTATATATTTCTCTCAGCTTTCTAGAACATCTTGATTCATGTGCTTTGGATACTATATCAAGAGATATGGTCAAAATACAGTGGCATGGTTAGGCTGGGCTGAAACTGTAGATGGGTTCACTTTAAGCCCATTTTTGGTCCAATAAGATCCCAAATTTGATGATGCATGTGAAATGAAATATGATCTCGTAGATAATTTAATCAGCTTTCCAAAAAATCAAGATTTACACCATTCTGATTTATAAATAGAAAGTTATGCCCATTTTACCGAACCTGTAACAAAACCAAAATTAAGATGAAGTTAATTCAAAAGATGTAAAGGCTACAAATATGCTTAAGTTGAGGAATTTAATGACGCTATCAATGCGAAATAATGGATTAAGCTCTTATTAATCATACACATTTAAGTGTTTATCAAGCATGTACCATCAAATTGGTATAACAAGAGATCGGCTTAAGGGGGCATCTGTCGCTTGAAGGAGCCCAGACCATTGGACCCTTGAGACTTAAGGCCATGTAGATGACTTTAAAAATTTTTAATTGGATGAATATCTAAAACCCATGTTGAAATGCATGTCAATGGATGTAAGTTTCCCATGATTAGAATAACATCAACTTGAAACCTCATGGGATCATGAACAAATACCACATGTCAAGTCACCTATAAAAGAACAAAATCGGAACATATGTCATGAGTTAAGGTTATCAAAATGTTTTAAAAACCATGTTATGATAATCATGAAGAATCCAACATGAACATGAATGTTATAATTAGGAAAAAGAATCTTGCACTCCCACATCCCATGATGATGACTTGGGAATGAGGCCAAAAATCCTAGGAAAAGAGACTTGACCTCATGTGTGTGGGAGGAATAAGGTTGCAAGGCTGAAAGCATGTCTATGCCCTTGTATGAGCATGCATCATATCATGCATATATGCATGCATGCATGGCATTAACACTTTTGTTTTACAGCCATCATTGCTTGGGTTAGACGTGGTGGTGGTTTGATAAGACAAGAAGATGAAATGGCATCACCCAACAACAACAATGCAGAAATGATCCAATTGAAAGACGACGTGACCATGCCCCAACGACAAATGGCCTAACTTATTGAAGCACTCCAAAATAGGCCTAACAGCATGAATCAGTCGCCACCCGAGGGTAATGATGATGGTGATGGTAAGACTAGCCGAGGTAGAAATAGGGAGAAAAGCCCAATCAACTATGAAGAACCTGAATAAGTCAAGCAATTGGCCAAAGACATGAAGAAGGTCCAATCCCTTTTGAAGAAGAAGGGCTAAAGGGGTTTGAAGACCTAGATGACATCTTGCTTATGGGAGACCAAGATTTGCCTCCAAAGTTTCGTCTGCCAGACTTGCTAAACTTCAATAGAGAGGGGAATCCTAAAACACATTTAAGTTAATATGCAGCCATCATGGCCACCACTTCTTTGACGAAAGAGCACATTTTGAAATACTTCATGCAATCCTTAAAAGACGATGCAGTAGCATGGTATCATGACCTCCTAAAAAGAGTTTGAGAAGATTAGGAGGAACTTTCTCAACAATTTGTGAAATAGTACTACCACAATACCCAACTGGGGATAACTTTGAGAGATTTGAAGATGACACGTCGAAAGCCTAACGAGACTTTCTTAGAATATCTAGTCCGTTGGAGGGCCAAAGCTGCCAAGATGACCACAAGGCCCGCGGAGAAGGACCAGGTCTTGATAGTGATGAATGGAGCCCATGCTTTCATCAGTGATAGGCTTATAGGTTTTCCAATCAAGACATTAGAAGATTTGTATGATTTAGGCATTCAAATAGAAGATTTGGAAGTTAGGTAGAAGAGAAGCAACAATAGAAATCAAGAGCAGTATGACCAATCTAGCACGTCGGACAATGATGGCACATAAATATATGCTTGATAAAAGACTTGACCGATAATGGGAGAATTCCTAATTTAGGGAGAGAATAATGATGTTTTGAAATGCTTTATCTTAAGAATGATACAAGAGTTGTGTATTCTTTTAATGATCATTGATAAAATCATTATACTCATTGGAAATAGATTTTTGGTAATACATGAGATTGTGTTGTCTACATGCTCGACTCTCTTTTTTAGATGAGTTTCATTCTTGATTCTTCAATCATTTGAGCATAATAGCCATGGATATGAAACTTAATACTACTTAGAGAAACTTTATGTAAATAAAGCTTGATGTTGAGATCTTATAATTAGAACTTGTTTGATCACCACTCGAGGTGAAATCCTAGGCTTCACTACATAAAAAAAGTGATTTAGGCCTTTTTTGGATCGATTAAGCCTTTCAAGCCCACCTATACTTACTTCATTGTCACTAGCATACCCTATTGAGCTTAATTAAGCCTTTTCTTTGTCTAGCTACAAAATGTATCCTAACAATAGAATAAGTTTCCTTACATAGTACCCCTCACTCATAACATATGATCATTCTAGAAAAGAGCATTGAGAGCCATGCTTATGGAGGAATGAAAGGAAGTTGACAAGTTTTTATGTAATTTCGAGCTCCAAGAAAAGAAGAAGAAAAAGAAAAATTAAGAAAAGAGAAAGTGGAAAAAAGAAGAAAAAGAAAGAAAAAGAAAAGAAGAGTACTAATCCCTTTGCACGTTAAGCGTAGGCGTGTAGCCACTCAAAACGAAAAGCAAAGCAAACATAGTGGGCGAAAACTCAAAGTTTGGGGGTACAAATGGAAGAAGTTAATGCTCTCAATTAAAACCTATAATGGTTGTATGATTATGGGTGAGATAACCCTATAGTCTCCTTTATCATACCTTGACCCTAGCCTATCATTACAAGCTTGATAAAGCCCGAATGATCCTTGATGTTGTGATGAGCCTATATTAGTGGAGAGTGGTGTGAAAAGCAGGCTTATGGTAGTCTTTCTGTCTTTAGAGATTGATCACAAGTTTCTATTTGCATAAAGCTATTTGAGTCTTAACAAGTGAAATATGATTGACTACACACACACACACACACACACGAAGAATCTTGAATGAAGCGATTTTGGCTTAGAGTCGAAATTGTAAACAATCACGATGTCAATGTATTACCATTGAGCTATTGAATTTGAGAAATCTTTGAGGAACTTGAATGTGAATTACATGAACTTGAATGTGAATTACATTGATGCATAAATTACATTCAACATTTCAACTTGTTATTGGAGGATGTTGGGTTTATTGAAAACATGTCAAAAAATCTATCAACAGTTTCCATTAAGAGTATCAAGAAGCACGATATATGGAAGAAGTTAGCCATTTTGTCTGCATGGATGTGTAGAAAGAAGAAGAAATAATGTCTTTGAAGTTGGATAAAGAAATTCCCCAAGACGATACTAAACTTTTTATATAGGGTATAAAGAATTACCCATTCTTTTTGAGAAGTAAAAAGGAGCAAAGGACAAAGAGTTGCCCATTCATCTTAAGAAAGAAAAGAAGTGAGGGGGTAAAGAATTGCCCTAACCATCTTGAAAATCAAGGCAGATAGAATTATCTCAATTATCTATGAGGAAGTGCAAGAAAATGATGCTAGAATGGATAGCCTCCCTTGTAGCCAAATGTGAAGAAGAAAAGAAAAATAAATAAAAGCCTGCTAAGTCGAAAACCTTGAAAAGGCGACTTAGGCAAAAATTAAGGCAAGCCCGCTAAGCTGAAAACCTGAAAAGGTAGTTTAGGCAAAAGTTAGGGCATGAAAGAAAAGAAGAAAAAGGCATCTAAGCTAAAAACCCGAAAGGGCAGTTTAGGCAAAAGTTGGAGCATAAAAGAAAATAAGAAAAAGCCCACTGAGTTGAAAACCTAGGAAGGGAGGCTTAGGCAAAATTTAAGGCAAGCTCGTTAAGTCAAAAACTTGAAGAGGGCGACTTAGGCAAAAATTAGAGCATAAAGAAAAGAGAACTGGAATAAAAATAAAAAGTGACTAGACCTGCTAAGTCGAAAACCTCAAAGGGTGGCTTAGGGAAAATTTAAGGTTATAACCTGAAGAAGTAAAAGACCCACCAAACCTCTGACTCGGATCAACCCTGACTCGATCTAGTCCGATCAATGTCTTAGATAGAATCAAGGGAACTGTGGTGAAACTAGCTTCCATCTGAGGAATGATGGCCACAAGATGTGGATCTTTGAGACCGTTTGATGAAACCAACAGAAACTACGTAAGAAGGTAAAACTGAAGAAGGTAGAGCCAATAGGACGACGTCCTCTTCATCATTCCGAGCAAAGGCATGATGGAAGATAATGCCACTCTACTACCCTTGGTATGAATGCCCATGATGGAAATCAAGAAGTCAAAGAAGTGGGCAAGATCAGATATTGATAGTGTCTGGATAATAAGAAGAATAAGGATCTCAAAACTATATGAGCAACAACCGAGTATGGCAGAGAATTCCTCATATAGAGGGCAAAGCTCTTGTCCATTGAAATGGAACACATGATCGTGAAAATCCCAGAAGGTTGTACAGTCTTTAAGAAAACGGACATCAAGCTTGACATTACGAAAGAACTTCAAATGATAAAAACCGATAGATTCAAGTTGTTTTCAATCTGCATCTGTTAAAGGGGCTCGAGAGTCTTAGAAGAAACTCATACATGTTGAACTATGAGAAGAGGCATTGAAAGGAGTGAAGAAAAGTAGAAGGGAAAAAGAAGGTCGATGGTGATAGTCTTTACTTATCATTAGCATCAATTAAAGAAATAGAAACCTGAGCCTAAAGATGTTCAAACCTTCTAATCTAGACGAGCAAACTCTTGACGACTCGTCCAATCCAAGCAAAGGAATCATATAGTTAGAAAAACTATTAGGATAGGAGTCATGCATACATGAAGTATAGAGGAGCACTTTACCTGGTATTGATGCGACATTTATAACATACCTATGAGAAGCAGTTTGCATACGAAAGACTCTTGGTACCTGTATCGCATTGCATTGTATTGCATATTATGACTAACAATTGATTGAAGAATGATAGAACACATGAAAAATACGAAGTTAGAAGACTTACCATAATGCTATACGGCCCAAAAGTGACCAAGTTTTGTAGAATCACAAGGCAGTATGAAATACTAGGGGTAACAGCAAAAGAAATGAGAATAAAAGTAGCACGATATTCAAGTTACTTGGACAAGCAGCTCAATCTAGATGAGGTCTAATGATCACTTGGAGCAACACGATATGCTAAACGCCTGGATGAAGCTTTTAAGCAATACAACATGTCAGAAGAACAATAACCTTATGGATGAGGATTACGATAATAGTAAGGATTGCTAGAGTTAAAGATAGTAAAAAAAGACCACATTTGAGAATAAAGATTTAAGATGGTTAGCTATGCAAGAAGTCCGAGTATAGTCCAAAAGACGCTCAGTTTGTAAGATTTACAAATCGCCTAGAACAAACTTTCTCAAAAGAACTCACATGGTCTAGATGAGACACAATAATTTGTAAGAAGAATATATCACCTTGAAAAAAGAATCTCCCTCGAAGAAGGGATCTTTCTCAAAGAAGGCATCCACCTTGAATAAGGAATCTCCCTCAGAGAAGGTAACTACCACAAAGAAGGTATCTCTTTTGAAGAAGTATGTTCACCTTGAAGAAGGAATATCCCTCAAAAAAGGTATCATCCTCAAAGAAGGCATCCACCTTGAAGAAGGAATCTCCCTCGAAGAATGTAACTACCAAAAAGAAGGTCTTTCCTTCGAAGAAAGATGTTCACCTTGAAGAAGGAATCTCCCTTGAAGAAGGTATCTTCCTTGAAGAAGTTATTCACCTTAAAGAAGGAATCTTCCTCGAAGAAGGCATCTGGCATGAAGAAGGCGTCCCCCTTGAAAAGACATATCTTTTGTTTCACCGTTAAAAAGAAATTTAAGGTCTACCCTATAGAAGGGATTTTGAAGAAAAAATTCTAACTTCACCTTGAAAGACTTGAAAATAAGATTCATAATCAGATAGTTCAAAGCGTAATGGGCAAAAGGTCAAAGAAAAAAAAAAAGAGAGATAAAGAAAAAGATAAGAAAAAGAGGAGAAAAAAAGAGAGAAACGAAAAAGAAAGATTCTGCATTAGCCATAAGACATTGAAGAAAATTTTTGAGCAAAGATGGTGACAAGCACCAGACCATGGTAGTAGAGAAGAGTAACACTAATCGATAGAATCTTTGACCAGAATCACATGAAAGAATTTCTCCAGATACTAGAAAGTAATTTGTTGAGGAACACATCGAAAAAGGTAAAACTTAAATTGAGTTTACATTAGAAATGTTTGAATCTTGCAAGAATTTGCAAAGACAAGGGATAGATCCTCAATGAGTTAGATGATGAACAACATGAATATGAACTCAAGAGATTTCCCTAGTGGGCCAAAATGGAGTCAAGAATGGATCGAAGCTTGGGTATGAAACCCATTGAATACGAAATCTAAAGTAGACAAAGGAAGCATGAAGAATAAATTGAAGAGGGGCATGAAACCCAATGAATGCAAAATGTAAAAAGATCAAAGATGAATGAAGAATACCAGTCGAAGGCTCAAAGAATAAGAAGGTCTAAAAACTGCAAAATAGTGCATGATAGAAGTTTTCCCAATAGACATGCCTTAGAAGGAAACTTTAAGAAGTAGGTGCACTTAAGAGTGTTTTAAGCCCTTAGAATAGGTAAAAGCCCTGAGAAGAGGTGCAAGTGTTGAAAACCTTAAGAAGTAGGCGCACTTAAGAGTGTTTTAAGCCCTTAGAATAAGCACAAACCTTAAGAAGAGGCACACTAAAGAGTGTTAAAAATCCTAAGAAGTTGGTGCACTTAAGAGTGTTTTAAGCCCTTAGAATAAGCACAAGCCCTAAGAAGAGGTACATTGAAGAGTGTTGAAAACCTTAAGAAGTAGATGCACTTAAGAGTGTTTGAAACCCTTAATATAGGCGCACTGAAGAGTGTTACCAAACCCTAAAAAGTAGGTGCACTAAAAAGTGTTAGAAACCCTAAGAAGTAGTTGCACTGAAGAGTGTTTTACTGTAAGCATCGTAAAGATGCCTTTTAGCCTTCGAACGGGCACATCCGCCTTAGATCGACACGTTTGCCCTCAGATGGGCACCTCAACCCTTGAATGGGCAAACTTGCCATAAGTAGGCACATTCGCCCTTAGATGGGCACCTCAGCCCTTGAATAGGCACGCTCGCCTTAGATAGGCATGTTCAACCTTGGATAGGCAACTCAGCCCTTGGATGGGCACATCCGCCTTGGATAGGCACATCTACCGTGGATGGGCACCTCAACCCTTGGATAGGGAAACACCCACCTTGGATAGGCATATTAACCCTTGGATGGGCACATTAGCCCTTGAACGGGCACATCCCCTCTTAGAAGGTTACATTATTACTTGAATGGGTGCACTTTTTTGTGGGAATAGAAGAAGAGAGAAAGATGATGAGAAAGTCTAAAAGAAGGATGACAAAGTCAAGGATGTTGAGACGGAAGAAAGAAAGATGAAGTAAGAGTACTTTGTCCACTTTTATATCTCACAAACCTCTCCAAAGTAAAGGTTAAGATATAGACACTGAATTTTTTAGGTCGACGATAAAAAGAAGATGAATGTCGAGAAAAAAAAATGACCAAAATGTCCATGAGAGTCAAGAAGAGAAGGGTAAGAAGAAGTTGGTGAAGGGCCTTGAAAATAGATACATGACTTTGAAAAATCATAAAAACCAATCCAGAAGGAATCTTATGATGAGTCATATACCGTTACAAAGCTACAGATGTTGAGTTTTTGTAAAAATTTATGAATTGTGAATCGAAGTTGAACTTGAAACTTTATGTATGATTGAAGGGATGAAGGTCTAAAAGGACTGCATCAAAGGATGACAAAAATGGAAAGGGGCTACGAGAAATTGATCGGCTAGCCATCAGACAGCCGCCTGGCTGTCCAAGATAACAGCTTGAACCTCTGATGGTTGCTTGGCTATTGGCCAATGGATGGGTATCTATCAAATGGCTGCCTAGCTGTTTGGGGATGGCCACCCGGTCGTTGTTGGGTTATTTTCGAAAGTTAGCTTGAAAAACTTCCTTTTTTGTCTGCACCCCTCTCCTATATAAACCCCCCTCCTCTCTCTTTGCAACACACACTGATTGTCGAATTCAATCATCTTTTCTCCCTCTCGAAGACACGCTCAACAATTTGAGAAGTTTTTTCCAGTATAAATATTTTTTAGGCATTCTATTGCTCTAAACACGAAAATGGTACATCTTGAGAGTAGAATTCTCTCCTCCCTCCTATTCTCTCTTTTACTTTTATTACTTAGAAAAAGCATGTTTAGGGTTTTATTTTATGCTTAGGAGCATGTTTAGGGTTATTATGAATTATTCTAACCCAATTTGTTTTACAAGATGGATAGGTGTGTCGAGATAAGTCCGCAATCCTTCCTTTTTTAGAATCGTGCTTAGGAATTTATTTTCTTTACGAATGCTTAGAATCATGACTGGGGAAACATGTCTAGAATCATGCTTATGAGTACATGATTAGAACCATGATAGGAAAACTTATTTGCTTTGATGAATGCTAAGAAATTGCATAGAATAGGTAAGAATTATCGTTTTACCCTTGAATGCCATGATTGATGTTGGATGTTTGAATTAGGCAAGAATATGCCATGAATGCCTCAAATTAGGCTAGACTATGCCATGAATGCCATGTTTAGGCTAGAATAAGCCATGAGAATCATGTTTTAGGCTAGAAATGTCATGATACTTTATATGAATTATGCTAGAATAGCTATAGGTAGAATTTCCATGATAGAATTTATAAAAATCTAGGCTAGAATGCCCTGATATCAGATTATGGCTTTGTTTGATTGTTTATTAATGTATGAATATATCATGATTAGAAGTGTGATTCTATGATGCCATGAAGTGCTGGTGGGCTCACATTGATGGTGAGGGATGATCACTTAGAATGAAAACTTGAACAACATGAATATGTATGTAGAGACTTGCTAGACACTAAATAGACTCACAAACGATGGTAAGGAATTCATTATCTATCGACTCTCGACTTGAATACCTATGATATATATATACGATGGATTGTATGGATGAAATATAGAATTTACTTTATTGTTGAATAACAATTGTTGTAATCATCTCCCATTTCCCCATGTTTGAAAGGAAATGTAATCTATTCTCATCCCTCTTTCGTTGTATGAACATACAACTATCATTGATTGAATAATTACCTCACTTGCCTAACAAAGATAAAAATGAAAATTTGTGCATAAAACGAATAACGCTAAGTGGACTAAGAACAATACGAGATATTTCTATTTGGTATTTTCCAAGTTGAGGCTGGATTTACATTCGGGAGGGTCAAATGACTCGTACCAAGCTTTCTGGACCCATCTCTGAAGAGATGAGGGTAGTTTAGGTGAGGGATTGGATTGCCCCCATTCATTCTCAATTGAATAATTAGGGGGCGACTCCTTTCTTTAGACGTGCTTATAGCTCGTTTGTGTTCCTTTAAGTCTCGAAAGAGGCTTTGACACAGTGTCGTGGTCGCAAACACTGTGGTGGGATGAAAGCCCGGTTCACAACGTCAAGGGAATTTCTGTATTTGTATTTGTTTTTAAGGATACAGTTGTCTTTTTTATTTCTTTTCTAAAGTCAAGACTCAACATAAGTTTACATAGATTAGGTTAATAAGTGAGCAGACGTCTATCTTTATAAGAAATTCTAAGCCGAGTGTAAATACGTACAATATAGTGGATTGCAATTCTTATTATCCGCAGATGTAGGCTTTGTTTTAGTCAAACCACTTAAAATCTTCTAATCCTTTTTATTTTGCTATTTTCAGTTAAGTTATTTTTAACTATCTAGCCTATAAAAACTTACAATGTTTATGAACTTACTGACACTCTTTCATGAAAGAAGTATTCTTTACATTTTTTCAGCTGAAAAAAAAAAAGAAACAAAAATATAGGCAAATGAGAACAAGGCTTTAATTCTCTCTTTGGTTGCATTTTAGATTTCGCTTAGAGGGTCCGTGAGATTTCACTTCGGGTAAGATTACATGCAATCTAAAGTATACATTCTTTTGAATCAATCCATTATTAATTACAAACTTTTAAAAGATTTTTTTTCGCTTAATAAGACAAATTTATTATTTTAA
The DNA here is from genome assembly GCA_013180625.2 of Boswellia sacra. Classification (NCBI taxonomy): domain Eukaryota; kingdom Viridiplantae; phylum Streptophyta; class Magnoliopsida; order Sapindales; family Burseraceae; genus Boswellia; species Boswellia sacra. The sequence continues at coordinate 105,731 of SNVD02004503.1, read as the reverse complement.
AAGCAGCCTATATAACCTTACAAAAATATTACATAAAAGTTATTTGCTTCAAACAATAATGAATAAAAATAAATAAAATTAACCATGAAAGTGCTTTCTAACTTAAGAGTAAGTAAATTAAGTGTAAGACAAATTTTTTAAGTTCACTTTACATTTTTCACTCAATTAAATATGTTGAGTCTCCATTTGATGTAAGGATCATAATCAACTCCTTGAAGTCTATATACGTAGTTAGTTTCATTGTAACACTTATTTTATGTTGTATTTTATGATTGAAAATTTATTTATTCAAATTTGCTGTGGAGCAGTAAAATACGAATCTCTTTCATCATCAATGAATGCATGTCATTTCTTTAATGATCAACATGACAATTGGAAAGAGGTAGCCTTAATTAATTAATTAACTCTCCATCATGGGCATGTAGACACAACACGTGCAGATCATGGCTGTGGCCGCCCAATATTGAATATCCTTTTCACCGTTTTTCTTTATGATTTTATTTTAATCAAAAGAGTCGTTGAGTGGTTGTTTTAGGGTGGTTGGGTGGTTGTTTTAGGGTGGTTGGATGGTTGTTTTCATTGGAAATAGAATTCATAATTTCCTTTTCAAACAGATTTTAAACTCAGTGTCGACCATTTTACTACAATAACTTATTTAATATGAACGCTTTTTACATTTTAAAAAATCCTACATATATTCTAGTAATGTAAAGTTATTTAGACTCAAGACTTTAGTTTTAGAATCCATTTTGTAAATTTAGAGTATATTTTGTTGAAATCATTTTTATAATTCTAAAAATATTCTCATTTAGTAAAAAACATATTAATAAAAAGAAAATTAAATAAACAACTTCAAAAAATATGTTGAGAGAGAAATATATATATATATAAATGTTACCGGTTAATGTTTTTTATAATCAAACTTTTGAGCTCATTATTTAATTTATTATTAAATTAAAGATTGATCTATTAAATTTTATTTGCCTTACTCTAGAAACCCAATAATATATATATATATATATATATATATATATATATATATATATGTATGTATATTATGCCTTTATCACAAATCTCAAGTGTATTTTAAGATCTTTTTTTTTTTTGGTTACACATATAAGAAAAAACACATGAAAACAAAGTTTTTTATGTTGAAGTACATACTACAATATTATTGTAATTAATAAATTAAAAGAAACAAATAAAATTTAGAAAGAATTAAAAGAGAAATAGTATAAGAGAAGAAGAATATTTGGTTAGGGTTAGACATGTAGTTAGAATATTTATATATTTAGAGTTAGATATGGAATATTAGAGTTACTATATAATTTTTTAATGAATGTCTAATTAAATTTTTTAATGAATATAGGAGTACAACTACTGCATTGTAGACAGTCCCATAAAGTACAGCATACAGCTTACAAGCTGAGATCACAAGCGTACTGCACTGCATTCTGAATCTTTTCAACCATTTTGTTCTTCGTCTTCTGTGACAATTTTCTCACCTTTTTTGGCTTTTTAAAAGGAAGCGATTCAGTTTTCGATCCCTATTATGTTTCACTTCTTCATCCCTTCATACTTGTTTCCATCCACTCCTTGATTCCTTCCTGTTAATCTTTCTTATTTCATTTGTTTCATCTTCAAAAATCAAGTAATCTTTTTTCTTTCACTGTCTCTGTTCGACTTCCCTTTGATTTTCCCTAGTTGTTCTATTTGATTTTCACAAGATCATGGAAGAGGCCGGGAATTTCATTGATGAGGAAGGGAAGATCATTGAAACAGATGAAGAGAACTTCACGACTCGATACCAGCTTAGAAGAATCGCAAAGGGAATAGTGAAGGCTATTGCTCGAAAAAGGCATCATCCTCGAAGAAGGCATCCACCTTGAAGAAAGAATCTCTCTCGAAAAATGTAACTACCAAAAAGAAGGTATCTCCTTTGAAGAAGGATGTTCACCCTGAAGAAGGAATCTCCCTCAAAGAAGGCATCACCCTTGAAGAAGGCATCTTTCCCGGAGAAGTTATTCACCTTGAAGAAGGCATCTACCATGAAGAAGGCATCCACCTTGAAAAGGCATCTCTTTTTTTCACCATGAAGAAGAAATTAAAGTCTAACCCATAGAAGGAATTTTGAAGAAGAAATTTTAAGTTCACCTTGAAGTACTTGAAAAGAAAATTCATAGTCAGATAGTTATAAGGGTAAAGGGTAAAAGGTCAAAGAAAAAAAAAAGAGATAAAGAAAAAGAGAAGAAAGAGCGGAAAAAAAAGGAGAGAAAAGAAAAAGAAAGATTGTACATCGGCCTTAAGACATATTGAAGAAAAATTTTTTAACAAAGCTAGCGACAAGCACCCGACCATGGTAGTAAAGAAGAGTAACATCAATCGATAAAATCTTTGACCGAAATCATATGGAAGAATTTCTTTAGATACTAGAAAGCAATTTGTTGAGGAACACACCGATCAAGCTAAAACTTAAATTGTGTTTACATTAGAAATGTTTCAATCTTACAGGAATTTGTAAAGACAAGGAACAGATCCTCAGTAAGTTAGACGATGAACAACATGAATACGCACTCAAGAGATTTCCCCATGGGCTAGAAAGGAATCAAGTATAGAAGCTCGAGCATGAAACCCATTGAATACAAAATCTGAAGCAGACTAAGGAAGCATGAAGAATACTCAGAAGAGGGGCATGAAATCTAGTGAATGCAAAATCTGAAGAGATCAAAGATGAATAAAGAATACTCAGCCAAAGGCTCAAAGAATAGGAAGGTCTAAAAACCGTAAAATAGTGCATGATAGAAGTTTTCCTAATAGACATGCATTAGAAGGAAACCCTAAGAAGTAGGTGCACGTAAGAGTGTTGTAAGCCCTTAGAATAGCCACAAGCCCTAACAAGAGATGCATTGAAGAGTGTTGAAAACCCTAAGAGGTAGGTGTACTTAAGAATGTTTTAAGCCCGTAGAATACGCATAAGCCCTAAGAAGAGGCGCACTAAAGAGTGTTAAAAACCCTAAGAAGTAGGTACACTTAAAAGTGTTTTAAGCCCTTAGAATATGCACAAGCCCTAAGAAGAGGCCCACTGAAGAGTGTTGAAAACCCTAAAAAGTAGGTGGACTTAAGAGTGTTTAAAGCCCTTAGAATAGGCGCACTAACGAGTGTTACCAAACTCCAAGAAGTAGGTGCACTGAAGAGTTTTAGAAACCCTAAGAAGTAGCTGCATCGAGGAATGTTTTATTTTAAGCATTGTAAGGATGCTTTTTAGCCGTTGAATGGGCACATCCACCCTTGAATGGTACATCTGCCTTAGATAGGCACGTTCGCCTTAGGATGGGCACACTCGCCTTAAATAGGCACGTTCGCCCTTGAATGGGCACCTCAGCCCTTGAATGGGCACACTGGCCTTAGATAGGCACGTTTGCCTTTAGATGGGAACCTCAGCCCTTGGATGGTCACACCCGCCTTAGATAGGCGCACCTACCTTAGATAGGCACATCCATCCTTGGATGGGCACACCTGCCTTGGATAGGCACATTAGCCCTTGAACGGGTACATCCGTCCTTAGAAGGGCACATTAGCACTCGAATGGCTGCACTTTTTGGTGGGAATAGAAGAAGAGAGAGAGAGATGATAAGAAAGTCTGAAAGGAGGAGGACAAAGCCGAGGATGTTGAGACAGAAGAAAAAAAGATGAAATAATAGTACTTTGTCGACTTTTGTGTCTCACAAACCTCTCCAAAGTAGGGGGTAAGCTATAGACACTAAATTTTTTAGGCTCTAAGATAAAATGAAGATGAATGTTGAGTAAAGAAAATGACCAAAAAACTCGTGAGAGTCAAGAAGAGATGGGTAAGAAGAAGTTGGTGAAGGGCTTCGAAAACTGACACATGACTTCGAAAAATCACAGAAGCCAACCCAAAAGGAATCTGATAATGAGTCATATACCTTTGCGAAGCTATAGACGTCTAGTTTTGTAGAAAGTTATGGATTACAAATAGGAGTTGAACTTGAAAAGTTATGCATGATTGAAAGGACAAAGGACTAAAAGGACTACATCAAAGGATGATAAAAAAGGAAAGGGACTAGGAGAAATTGACCAGCTGGCCATCGACAGTCGTCCAACTATGCAAGACAGTCATCCAACCCTCTGACAGTTACCCAATTGTTGACACATGGATGGGCGTCTATTAGATGGTTGCTTGACTGTTTGGGGATGGCCGCACGGCCCTTGTTGGGTTATTTTTAGAAGTTAGCTTGAAAAACTTCCCTTTCTGACACATCCGAAAATAGGATTGTCTCCCAAGTATAGGAGTGTCGAAGTAATAAAACCCGGTGAGACCGGGGTCGATCCACGAGGAAGGGAATTTAAGCGTTACAAATTATAAGATAAGCAAATGTGATATGGATGATTCAAAGAAATAATAAGAGAATATCAATAAATATGTAAGATGGTAGGCGGTATTACCGACCATTCAAATATAAAACAAAAAGCAAGAGGAGGTAAAACCATCCATGGAAATAGGTGGTATAACCAACCATAGTAAATTAAAGAACAATTTCATAAGGTGGTAGAACCTACCATAGTAAATAAAATAAAAAGTTCATAAACAATAGAATAATTAAAATACAAGAGGAATTAACACAATAACAATGAAGGCTAAGGTTAGGGGATCCGCCCTTGATATTTCAAATAAGGATAATTAACCCATTTTAGTTATATGAATTATATTTGTTTCATTACCAATATTTATACCACTTCTTGTAAATGGGTTCAAGCATCCAATGTGCCAATCATCATATGTCTACAAAATCAAGGTTTAACTAACTAGATTCGTGTCGGTAAGGAAGAACCATACATCATCTAGAAAGGATCCAAGCATTTGATGTGCCAAGGATTGTCGACAATGGATCAAGACCTCCACTTTACGAGTGGTGTCAAGATTGATTAAGAAAGTAAATGTAACTCATATAAAATAAACAACATAAGATTAAGATTATTAGGCACATATTAAGGGTTAGAGAATCATTATTCTCATATCAAGGGTTTCACCCTTTCACCTTAGCAAAAGAGAAATTAGAAGAACATTATAATAGAAAGAAAATAAAATGTAAGAAAAAGGAAATTCATTAATAACATAAACACACAAAACACAATACAAGATCCTAGCCAAAGCCAAAATGTTCCAGCCAAGGCCAAGATGCCCTAATGGGTCACAAGGCACCTCTATTTATAGATACATCCAGGGGCAAACTTGTCAAATTACAAGGGCATAATTGTCAAATATTAGTTGTAAATATCTTTGACAATTGGGATCATTAGGCACCGACTTTGACCATCAATTTTGACATCTAAATGTTGTGAATTTTAATCACATGTCTTCATGAAAGTTGTAGATATTTCTCTCAGCTTTCTAGAACATATTGATTTGCACAATTTGGATACGTATTTTGGGAGATACGGTCCAAATACTGAGGCCTGGTCAGACTGGGCCGAGACTGTAGATGGGTTCACTTCAAGCCCAATTTTGGTCCACTAAGAGCCCGAATTTGATGATGCTTGTGAAATGCAATCTTGTAGAGAATTAAATCAGATTTCCAAAACATTAAGAATTGCATTCTGATCTCTATAAATAGAGAGTATATACCATTTTTTACCAAACCTGTAACAAAACCAAAATTAAGAGAATTAATTCCAAAGATGCAAATGCTACAAATATGCTTAAGTTGAGGAATTTAATGACACTATTAATGCAATATGATGAACTAAACTCTTATTAAACATGCATATTTAAGTGTTCATCACACCCCCCAACTAGCTTATTGCTAGTCCCTAGCAATTAAAGCGTTATTATTTAGAAGTGATTTATAGAATTTTCCATCCAAGGTGGTCATTATTGCACTCTCCTTGATTTTATCCAAATAAACAAACTCTCAACCAATTATTATTATCATTTTTTTTTTATGACTCATGTACCCTTCAGTCAAGATATCAATAAACCTCCTTTTTGTGCTCAGTTAACACATGACTATGGGGCTTATTAGAAAGAAGCTATATCGGTTCTAATATTTGTTAATGCTAACAACTTTAGGTAGGGGGCATTCATTTATTTTATATATATATGTGTTTTTTTTTTTTTTTTTAAAGAATGCATCTTTAACCCATGTAGCGAGCCTTAGGCTAATGGCTCCCAGACCAGTTGACCTTAGGGCATTAGGTGTTAAGACACCCCTTCGAGCTTTAACGACTCGGGTTGCCGATGCTTTATTTTTGCTTAGAAACTTATGGATAGTGCAATGTTCCATCCCATTAAGCTTTCTCCTTAATCCATGTAGCGAGCTTTGGGCCAATAGCTCCCAAACCAGTTGGTCTTAGGGTATTAGGTGTTAAGGCACCCCTCAGGCTTAATTGCTCGAATTAAGGAGGCTACGAGACCAAACTTTATCCACAATTGCTTTTTTTTTTCTTCTTTTTTCTTTCTTTTTTTTTTTGCTTTTTTTTTTAACTTTCCCCTTCCTTTGTGTTGTTATCCTAAACAAAACAAAAGAACTCAAATATTACAACATTTCATTTTGCCACCCACAATCATGCATCAAGGTATGTGTGTGTGTGTGAAGAAAGGTTCATGAATACTTGCTTAATGAGTACATAAGCACACAATTTTTTTTAAAATGATAAGGTTGTGAGAGTTCATAGATTTGAATAATTCAAAGTGAAATGAATAAGACCTCCTTGTTATAAAATTCAAAAATCAAGTCTAAATAATATCAAGTTAGCTAAAATGAGTTCATAAGATCAAAATAAAATGACAAATTGGTTAGAATGGGTTTCAAGAGTTCAAACTGGCCCTCCCTACTCTGCCATTCCTGACCCAGAATGCGTCTCAAGAGGATTTGAACTCTTACACTCTGAATCACTCTTATGTCTACTATCCTACCAAATGAAACATTGTCCTCAATGTTTAAATGTAGAGAGATAAAGTATAGGAGACATTACCTGAAGCTTCTGTTATTCAAGAGAGATGACCTGAAAGACTCATAAATAACATGCTAAAAATAAAATAAAATAAAAGACAAAGAAAGATTACAAACGGAGATTCAGATTCCAATTTGCACTTTTTGTTTTGCCCTCCTGCCCAATAATTTTGAGTATAGCTGGGTCAGGTTCATACTCAACTTCTTTGTAATTTGTCAAGTAACTCACCAGCAGAAGTGGCAGAAACAAGGATCTTTCTCGCCCAAGTGGGATAAAATTTTGTTCTACAGCTGCATCAACAAAACTTATTAAAGGATCAAAGAAATTGTTAACATTCAACAAACCTATGGGTTTTTGATGGAGATTCAGTTGGGCCCAAGAGGCAATTTGAAAAATTTCTTCAAGAGTGCCAAAGCCACCTGGTAAAGCAATAAAGGCATCTGAATTGATGAGCATATGTGCCATGCTTTCATGCATAGAGGAGACCTGTAACTCCTTCCCAACCGTTTTTCCAACAATACTTTTTACAGCCAAAGCTTTAGGAATAACTCCTGACACTTGACTACCTCCTACAATGTGCGCTGTTGAGACGCATACCATTAACCCGAGGCTACATCCCCATAAACCACATGAACGTTCTTTCAGTCCATAGCCACCAATAATTCGCTCTTCCTCACACTCTTCACTTTTACCTGGTCGAGATCCACGAATACACCAATCCTTTGATTCGACGTTTTGAAGTTCCCTCCATTTCTATGTAACTCTCTAACTATGTGTGAAGAAGAGAACAAGACATGTGGTATTTATGGAGTGCAAAAAGGTATGCTAATGATGATATCTATCTAGGTAGCTCGATTGTTTGTTGAAAAAGTTGACAATAATGCACAAAAATTCAAAAGATGATGAAATAAGACACCATAAGTCAAACAAAGATACAAATTCAAAAATGACAGCTATGAGGTATTAAAATTCAAAAATAATGGCACGCATGCATATGTACAGGTAGTTGTGACTGTGGCTCACATCTTCCTCTGGTTTTACGTCCAGAAATGGCTTAAACACCTTCTATGAGTTGGGGATATGCTTCCCATCCAGTTTTCTTATAAACTGGCAAACAGGGTCGTTTTGAGTCAGATTCCCAAGACTATAGCGCTCCTGCTCATCTCGGAATTGTGTCCACAAATTAAAAATTTCACGCTGCACAAGTCCACAAGAATGCGTCTCAAGAGTCGTTCGGATATCATCCAAAGACTCCTTACTCAGTCCATTCTTGATTAACTGTAGTTTATCCTCTCGATTGTTAGACAAATATCCCAAGGAGCGGCAACGCTGGTTACAAGTCCATCTTGCACATTTGTGACAAACTTGCAACCTTTTTTGGCCCCCTCCATTTCGCTTGTGGCATTAAGAGCTTTTTCCCAAACCTGGCATATGGGAAACAAGATTCCTCTTGAAACTCACAAGAGAATCGAACCTTGGCTTCATAACCATCTTAATCAAGCAGAATACCCTTACCGCATCCAACCTTAGTCTTTCTGCACGACTTTAAATTTTAAGCAAATCAATTTTGAGGAGAAGGGAAATTTTGTGCAATTTTGAGAGAAGGGTATCCATGTGAAGAAAATGAGAGAGAAGAAAAGAAAATGGATGCAAGGTGAGCAACAGTTTTTAGGGAACTGAAAAACCGACTTTAAAAGTCATAGAGTACCGTATCCGCCACTTGACCGGGAAACAAAATTCAAACAGACAAATAAAATAAAAGCACATAAAATAAAATAAGAACAAACTAGAAATGATAGCAAAAATCAAGAATAAAAATGGAAATATGGCACAAACGGATAAAATTTGGTTAGTCGTGAAAAAAGGCCAAAATAGGAATCTCTTCGAAAGTAATTTACCACGGTTAAAAATATGCCATTGAGGTGGTACCTCTCTTTTTCCTTTATTTGTGAGAATGAAAGAAATTACCACTGATTGAGTTTGTTTGTCCTTGAGGCATGTTTTCTTGAGTGTGGATGTTTCTTCCTGCCTTTTTTCAAAGCATGGCTCCTAACTCTTAATCTCCTTCACCTGTATAAAATCAAGTAATGAGAATTCTTTAAAGGCAATAGGCACTAGTTGCATACTTGGTTCAAATGAATTGGTTAACTCGATTTCTGAAAGACTTGAAAAATTCTCATTTTGGATATAGTCTTCCACATTATTCAGTCCTATTAGCTTCCTCACGCCTATTCATTTCAAAATTTTGGTTAAGTTCCTTTGCATGATGACATGGCATAAATGAGGATTCGATCTCTTCCTTGTTAGGTGTAGGTTTATTAACCTCTTCCTTACCCTTTAAGATTGATTCATCATCTTTCTCATAAGGGTTAAGAATATGTTCTTTATAAACCTTACCATCATGAAGAGTACTTACCGAATCTTCGTCTAGATGTTGACCCCTTGGATTACTCACATGTGGATTGATGGAGTTTAGCTCTAGTTGAGATGGAAACTTACCTTTCTCATGAGTATTAAGTGCAAATGCAAGTATTTCAAGAGTATCATTCAAGTTTGCCATAGTTTGAGCAACTTGACTATTAAAAGCCTCTTACTTTGCAATGAATGAATTCAATGTTTCTTCAAGATCCTCATAAAATGCATGATCATGAAAATTTTGATATGGCTGAAAGCGAGGTTGGTAAGATTGTGCATGATTATCATTCCTCCAATCAAAATTCAAGTGACTTTTCCATCCAACATTTTGTGAGTAAGGATTAGAATTTGACCTTTGGAAAGTGTTTAAAACATTAGTTTGCTCATGGAGACTTTTTCTAAAGGTAAGCACCTTTGGGCAATCATCCGTTGGATGATCACTAGAATTACAAGTGTGACAAACAATTTCTTGCATGGACCACATTTCCAAATCGTCAACTTTTCTAGCTAGGGATGTAAATTTAGTATGAAGATCATGATTCTCCCTAAAGTTGTAAATGCCTTTACAAGATGTTCTTGGTACCTCATAGGTGCCAATATTGTTCCAATTTTTGGCATTTTTAGCTAGTAAGTTTAAGTAATCCATGGCTTTATCAGGGTCTTTGTTTTCAAATTGTCCATTACACATTAAATCTACCATGTGCCTAGCTTGATGTGTTAGACCTTCATAGAAAATTAAAACTAGTCTCCATGTTTCCAAACCATGGTGAGGACAAGTATTGAGCAATGCTTTATACCTATCCCAACATTGGTAAAATGTCTCTCCTTGTTTTTGAATAAAATTGATGATTTGATTTTTGAGAGAATTTGTTCTATAGGGAGGAAAAATTTTTTTAAGAAATTGTTGTTGCATTTCATCCCATGAGCTAATAGATTCTGACCTAAGATTTTATAGCCATGTTTTAGCTTTACCTTTTAAACAAAAAGGAAAAAGTTTTAATCTAAAGATGTTTATGCTACAATTTAGGTCAATATATGTGTTACAAAACTTTTTAAATTCTCTCAAGTGCAAATATGGATTTTCAACATCTAGGCCATGAAAGTGAGGTAAGAATTGAATGAAATCCGATTCATGGTCGAAATATGTTGCATCATGGGGGAAGACTATGCATGATTGTGCACAAGTTCTCATAAGATTCATGCAATCCATTTATGTTCTCAGTTGGGTTTGAGCATGTTTTTTAAAGAAGATTAGTGACTCCTAACAATTCTACCAACTAATGCAAAGAGAAAGAAAAGATGAACACAAGCAAGAAAAAATAAAAATATAAATGGGGAGAGAAGAGATGAACATATGCAAGAAAAATAAAAATAGAAATGGGGAAAGAAAATACTTACAATTTTTACGCCAAATTTTACCTTCCCCGGCAACGGCGCTAAAAACTTGACACATCCGAAAAAAGGATTATCTTCCAAGTATAGGAGTGTCGAAGTAATAAACCCGGTGAGACCGGGGTCGATCCACGAGGAAGGAGATTTTAGCGCTACAAATTATAAGCTAAGCAAATGTGATATGGATGATTCGAAGAGGTGACAAGATAATATCAACAAGTTAAGTAAAGAACAAGTTAATAAATAAGAATAACTAAAACACAAGAGAAATTAACATAATAATAATGAGAGCTAAGGTTAGGGGATCCGCCCTTGATATTTTGAATAAGGATAATTAGCCCATTTTAGTTATATGAATTATATTTGTTTCATTACCAATATTTATACCACTACTTGTAAATGGGTTCAAGCATCCAATGTGCCAATCACCATATGTATACAACAAATCAAGGTTCCTAACTAGACTTGTGTCGGTAAGGAAGAACCATACAACATCTAGGAAGGATCCAAGCATTTGATGTGCCAAGGATTGTCGACAATGGATCAAGACCTCCACTTTACAAGTGGTGTCAAGATTGATTAAGAAATTAAATATAAATCATATTGAATAAACATTATAAGATTAAGATTTTAAGCACATATTAAGGGTTAGAGAATCCTTATTCTCATATCAAAGGTTTCACCCTTTCACCTTAGCAAAAGAGAAATTAGAAGAACATTATAATAGAAAGAAAATAAAATGTAAGAAAAAGGAAATTCATTAATAACATAAACACACAAAACACAATACAAGATCCTAGCCAAAGCCAAAATGTTCCAGCCAAGGCCAAGATGCCCTAATGGGTCACAAGGCACCTCTATTTATAGATATATCCAGGGGCAAACTTGTCAAATTACAAGGGCATAATTATCAAATATTAGTTGTAAATATCTTTGACAATTGGGATCATTAGGCACCGACTTTGACCATCAATTTTGACATTGAAATGTTGAGAATTTTAATCACATGTCTTCATAAAAGTTGTAGATATTTCTCTCAGATTTCTGGAACATATTGATTTGCACAATTTGGGTACGTATTTTGAGAGATACGGTCCAAATACTGAGGCCTAGTCAGACTGGATCGAGACTGTAGATGGGTTCACTTCAAGCCCAATGTTGGTCCACTAAGAGCCCAAATTTGATGATGCTTGTGAAATGCAATCTTGTAAAAATTGAATCAGCTTTCCAAAGCATTAAGAATTGCACCATTCTGATCTATAAATAGAGAGTTATGCCTATTTTACCAAACCTGTAACAAAACCAAAATTAAGAGGAAGTTAATTCCAAAGATGCAAAGACTACAAATATACTTAAGTTGAGGAATTTAATGACACTATTAATGCAATATGATAAACTAAGCTCTTATTAAACATACATATTTAAGTGTTCATCAGACATCGGGTGTTATGTGTAACTTAACAGTATACTATTAAGGTATCTGTGACAAAAAGTGAGCAGTGTCACTAGTCTTCAGAATCTTTGCGAAGATTTTATTTGTCAAAGATTAGGTCAGTGTGTGAGAGTGAGTCAACACTGTAAAAGGTCCTAAAGATTGTACAGACAAGAATCTGTAGCTGTCTGTGGACGTAGGTTTTTATAACCGAACCACGTAAAAATCCTCCTCTTCTGCCTATTTATATTACAATTTACTGTGTTATTGTTTATAACTACATACCTCCAGAACTTTCAGTACTAATTTAAAGAGATATTCATTATGAATCAAGTACTTTCTAAATCATACTACTAGAATCAGTAAAATAATATAACACAATATTTTTATCACAAGTTGATCCAAAATTATCATGTGCATGGCACATGCAAGAGTGTCACACGTTGACACTAACAATCTTCCCCTTTTTGGCAACTTGTGATGAAAACACCAAAATATTTTTGATCAAGGAATAGCACACAAAGTTAAGTCCAAAGTGACTATAAGCAATCATGATCTATCAAATAGAAAATGACATACTTAAAGAAATAATAACTGTTCAGTTATAAACCATATAACAGAATAAGTCGTAACGAAAAAAATTGTTTGAACATGTCTTGCAAAACAAAGCAGAGCTAATCAAACTTGTCAAAGGTTATATGCATTAACATAAACAAAGCTCAATAAAATGTGGGAAACAAAGAAACAAACAAGTCAAATATGCAGGTAAAAACACAAAACGCCGTAAAGTAAATCCTGCAATGTAACAAATCAAAACACAAGTCATAAAGCAATTCGAATTCAAAGATAAAGACTCCCCTAACTTACTGCCCTTACGAATTTAAGTCAAAATCAGTTCAAAGTCAAACACAAACACAAAAAAAAAAAAATCAAAAAAGAATCAGAAACTTCATCTCCCCATCGATTTCATAATAAATTCCAAAAAAAACTTAATTATGTCAGACAGATTTGCGAATAGGAGGTGAATAAAAATGCCTATGTTATTTCTTGGTGTCGGTAGCTGTCGTCTTAAACTTCTTGCTAGTGGTGGAAGGAGTAGGTGGCTCAGAGGCTGTGAGAGTGTCCTGCTCTCCAGTTGAATCAAAGGAAGAAACAGTAACCTCTGTCACAATCTTGCCGATTGCTTTGTCAAGTCTGTCTGTAATGGTTTCAGTTGATTACGACTCAACAATAGGCTGTTGTAGATCCATTAAAGATTCTACTGCAAGCCAGGTTGGGATTTCCTTCGCTATTTCTGCTTTAGAAGCTGGTTCTTATGTGTGTTTTGCATCATGTGTGTGTTCTGTATCATCTGGGGATGACTACGGTGGTGTAAAAACAAGTTGTTCTACTTTAGGAACTGGTGCATTTTAGGTTCTTCTTCAGAAGGTGGTGAAGGTGATGGTATTGTGGGTTCCTCTTAAGCTAGTTTATCTAACGAGAATTCATCCTGTTGTTCTAGAACTGGGGTTGCAACTACCTTCTTCTTCTTGTCAGACTTTTTCTTCACCAATTTGACCTTCTTCTTGATCTTCAGATCAGTTCCTTTGCTTTCTTCTCTGATTTCTTGTTCTCATTTTTCTTTTCTACTGTCATGTTGGTCTCAACAATAGGTTGTTCAATTTGATCCTCTTCTTGCATTGGCTTAGCTGAATGCTTTTGCACCACATTTTTAGTTTCCATTTGTACTTCTGTAATATCGAATTTTCCAGCAAATTTATTCTCTAATGCAGATTGCTTTGCTTTGATGTCCCTGAGATCTTGCATAACATCAGAGAAAGTAGAATTTATCAAAGCAAGCTACTCTTCCACATTGTTCATGGGATTGTTTCGAACTCTTCTTGGGTTTAGTTCAGGGGCAAGCAAATTAGATTTGTCATGCAATCGATGTAAAAATCCTTTTGTGATGGATTTTGACAAAATCTCAATGTGCTCTTTTGGGCTAATGGGAACACCATTTTGAGCTAAATGACCTTGAATCAAACAAGAAAGTACAAGCAAATGGTAATTGGATTTGTATGGTGCAATTTGGACAATGATCTTATAAATCATAAACCTAAATTAATCGATTTATTTATGCCCAAATAGAACAGTAATTTCACTCTATCTCTCTTGACCTGATTCTGATACGAAGAAATGAGCCAATCAAACTATGCAATCTTATACAGAACCCTATATTTCTTTATAAGCTATTGTTGATCAATGCCATCTCTCAGGTTCCAAACTAAATCCTTTCAACCAGTCAATTCCTTAACAATAATCGCCATGTCAAAATTATCTTCAACAGAGTGCAAACTACCCACGACTATGTCAAAGAAAGTGTTGATAACATTCGATGAAAATTTCACAAATTTCCCTCTACAATATACTTTGTGGTAATGAAAGATATTCGAGTTATCAATTGAAGCAATTATATTTGCATAAAATTCTTGAATCAAAGACTTAACAGTGTAAGAAGTTGTTTACCGTTCTAGTCCAGTAAATGGACTCAAGTAGTTCACTTAGGCCATATTTGTTAAAGTCGCTTACCTTTACTGGCCTTTAATCTGCAACTTCTTTTTTGATGTGTACTTTAAGAAATTTTGTTTGATAGTTGCTGTGAGGAACTTGTTGAACTTTGGCTTCACTTTATCCTTCATTCACTTAACTGGGATTGACTCATGTTCACCCATTGCAGGATCAATCAGGATCTCTGCATTCTATTGTTAAGACTGAGACAATTGATAGCTGTCGTTACTATTGTGACTAGAATGTTTGACAAAGATGTAGCACTAGTGTTCTTAACAAATTCAAATGAGGATGCCATTGTTAAGGTTTTAAGTGTTAAAATAGAGAGAGAAACGAGACAAAAGAGAGATGATGGGGTGCAAACTGATCGACTGTGATATGAACAAAAGAGCCATAACTATGTTTGTGATATACTTGGAAAGAAACTAAGTTTTAACAAAATTCGATTTCCTATAAATTTCAAATTTGAATTCTTTCTCCAAAACAAACTCATTAATATCATTAATGAGATAAATTCCAAATTTGATTTCCATTAAAATAAGGAATTCTAATAGAGTTTGGATCCCCGCCACTAAAGTCTCTCCCCCTCAATCCAATAAAACTAACATGGCATTTTGACACATGGACACTCAAGAAAGTCAAATATTAGTTAGGCATAAAAAGCATCATATGATATGAAAAACATAACTGAAAACAATTACATTTAACGTAACAACAGTATCTAGACATCATATGACTCATTCTAAGAAAGCATATTTCAAAGCTGTTTATAATCATCAAATGAAATCTGTGTACCTTTATTTTTCATTTAATTGAGATGTCAAAAATATGATTTTGATATATTCATAAAGAATTAATCACATTGTGATGCGTTCAAAACTAGCAAGTATACTAGTCGCACAAGTAATAAAGTGATGAGTAAGATATCGTTCCCACGAGGATTGATTCTAATTAAATTTGTTATTTTCCAGCAACAATAAATTAAATAAGGGGGGTTTTGTTGAATGATTAACTAAATGAACTAAGAATGCAAATGAAGAATAACAAAACAGAAAGTTAATTTGAGTGGAAAATCAATGAGAGAAATCTGGTTAAGGGATCCTTCTCTACCACAAGATAGGGATTTGCGAATTAATCATAGAATTGTCATCCAATTACACCATTGAAATTATCAACCGTAGATAACAACAAGCTCTGTTACCCCAATCTTTCCTTACTTTGTTGTTAAAATAAAACAAGCTCTTTATTTAATCTCTATCCATTAAACAACCTAGAACAAGCTCTCTAAGTTTAATTCAATGGAAGCATTACGATAAGAAAGATAGGTTGATCTAAGCAATAATCACACAAGTTCGGATTATTTAACCTAGGTTGTATCCTCCAATTGCAATCTTTGATCACAATTTTGCTACTAATGATTAGAAATTCAAGACAATTACTGATCAAGATTTCTAGTCTAGCAATAGATAACAACCAGATTTTACTCAATTGGCCACCCAAATACAATCCAGCAAGCAATCATAAGCATTAAACATGGGAAAATACAAGCAACTTCAATTAGAGAATTGGATAACAATTCCTTGCACAATCAATTCACAAAAACCATATCAAGGGTTTTGAAATCACCCTCAACCAATTCAGATTTAGTTATACATATTCAGATAGAATATAAATACAATACAATATGGAGACATTCCAGAAAATGAGAGGGAAAGGGAAACTTAGCAAATTTGATGAAATCTATTAGGATTTGTAGTTCTTCCTCTTTCCAAGCCTTCAATCTCCTTTAAGAACTCCAAGAAATGAGAGAAATCCAAAGATGCAGCCTCCTCCACGTTCTCCCCTCTTCAAGTTATGAAATAAAACCCTAAAATGTGTTTAAATCCTCTGCTACAGTAATGTGCTACAGTGTCCCGTATTATACATGCTACAGTGATGTGTGGAATTACATTTCTACACTTCTCACACTGTTTTGATTACAACTTTCGGTACACTGAATGGATTCATAAACCGTAAATTTCTCTAAAAAGTAGACTTCGAGAGCTTTTCAACGGTATATGATATGTCATCGGGTTCATTGTATATCAATACAATTAAATCCGAGAAGCTGGTTGACTAGCAGAGGTGAAAATAAAGGGTTTTACTCCGTTTTTGTGCAAGTTGCTCCAAAACTCCTACAAACATCAAAACCACACAAAAACATAAAAATACCAAGGAATATAGCAAAGAAACATGGAGGAATTGATATGAAAATAATACATAAATAGACACTTATCACATTGGATTATGAAATAAACACAGTAGCTTTCACACGATATAGAGGTAGCCCTTTTCATTTGATTGGGTGACCTCAACATATTTCTTAAATACCCTGAGGTTACTTTCAATGGTGGCTTTCACACATCATTTATTAGTAGCCCTCTCTGTATTTTTTATTTTTTAACTAGTATCTTAATATTCATATAGCTTTACATTACAGCTCACACATGCTTAATTAGAAGAAAACTTATAATATTACAGATATAATCAATATAATAGAAAGCAATGCTCATTCAGAAAATTGACAGATGCCTAATTTCTTTCTTAGATTTTCAAATCTTGTTGTATTCAATGCCCTAGTGAACAAGTCAGCTAATTGTTTATCAGTAGAGATGTGCTCAATGTGTATCACCTTAGACTCCACAAGCTCCCTTATAAAATGGTATCTTATGTTAATGTGTTTTATTCTAGAATGCTGAACTGGATTTTTGAAAATGTTTATAGCACGAGTATTATCACAAAACACAGTTATAGGTTTTTGTTCAATACCATAATCACTTAGCATTTGCTTCATCCAAAGTAGTTGTGTGCAACAACTCCTTGCTGTTATGTATTCAGCTTCTGTAGTAGACAAAGAGATGGAATTCTATTTTTGGTTGTGCTAAGAAACTAAGTTAGTACTAAGATAAAAACATCCACCTGATGTGCTCTTCCTGTCATCTAAATTTCCTGCCTAGTCAACATCACTAAACCCTGCAAGACAACTATTTGTATCTTTAGAAAACCATATCCCATAATCATAGGTTCCATGTACATAATTGATGATTCTTTTGGTTGCGGCAAGGTGTGATTCTTTGGGATTTTGGGATTTGCTTGAAATCTTGCACAAAGTCCTACACTAAAACACAATATGGTCTACTTGCTATGAGGTATAGCAAACTGCCAATGATACTGTGAGGTATACCATTCTGTTTAGGTGTTTTGGGGGCTAAAAATTCATGTTCAATTCTATTATATTTACAAAAGTTAACATAGTTAACATTTTCAAACTCCTTGCCATGATTACTCCTTATCCTCACTATCTTGCTAATGTTCCTGTTTTGCTCATTTTTAAGCAAAGATTTCTGAAAGCTTCAATAGTGTCAGATTTTTCTTTAATAAAATCAACCCAAGTATATCTAGAGAAGTCGTCCATATAAACAAATATGTATCTTTTACTAGAAATGCTTTCAATTTGCATGAGACCCATAAGATCCATGTGAAGCAAATCAAGTATTTTGGATGTGCTAAGATGTGGGATTGATTTGTGTGCACTTCTAATTTGTTTTCCTATTTGGCATGGTCCATAAATTTCATTAATTTTATCATCAAGTTTAAGAACTCCTTTTACAACACCAAACTTAGTTAATTTAACCAAGTCTTTGTAATTTAAGTGTTCTATTTTTTGATACAACAATTATAATTCTGAGATCCTAGTGAAATGCACTTTTGGCCAAATAACAATTATCTAAAGATCTATTTCCATATTTACCAAGATTGTCTAAAACCATGCATTTATCCTATGTGAAATTAACAATATACTTGTCATCACATATTTGACTAACACTAATTAGATTTAACTTTCAAACCTTTAACCAGTAAGACATTTTGAATTTCGAGTAGGCCTTTGACATTCAAAGTGTCTTTGCCAATGTTCTTACTCTTTGCTTCGTCACCATAAGTGACATTTCTTTCCCTGCATGATTCAAAATATTTCAAAAACTATTTATTACTAGTCATGTGCTTGGAACAACCACTCTCAAAATACCACAAATTTTTAGAAGAATGCTTAAGTGTAGTAAAAGCAACATTCAGACTATCTTCTCTTTCTTAACCCACTGCAGTTGTGTCTTTGGTAAAAGCTTGAACTGTTTTGACCTTTTATGCAAAAGATTTAATAATTTAAAACATCTAGGTCTAATATGCCCTTTTGGCTCCACAAAAATAGCATGTTGGAATGAAGTTCCTTACCTTTTCGGGATTGGATTTACAAGAGCTTAGAGGGGAAACAAATGCTTCATTGCTTTTTGAACTAGGACTTGACCTTTTGTAGTTAGGTTTAGAATTTTTACCTGATGTGGAAGCTTTCACAAACACTATTGTTGATGTGGATGCAACATTACCTTCTGAATACCCTAAGCCATGTTTGTTGGAAATGTCTCTTCCAAGATTCAAGACTTGATCAAGTCTAGCTGATCTAATTTTGAGTTGATTAACACATCTTTTGCTGTTAACCAGTTCTGCTGTAATTTTCTTAATATGTGTTGTTCTGTCTGTCAAAGCAAGCTCCAGTTCTGTGATACAGTTTTCAGCATAAGATTTTTCACATTTAAGCACTTTAATCTCCTTTTTCAAAGATTTGATTTCTTCTTTCTGACTCAGCCATTCACGATAAAGTGTTTTTTAAGTTTCTTGCAACTCTTCATAGGATTTTGGATCATCTTCTGTATCTGAATGTTCAATCATCAGTTCTGCACTTTTCTATTGTGCTGGACATAATAGCTTTCCTTTTACCAGCTACAGATGCTATAAAAGCTACAAAGTTACTCATGCATTCTTGATCCTCTGAATCAGTTTCTGAATCATCACTCCAAGTAGTTGTTAGGCCTTTTTTCTTCTTTTTGAGATTAGCACATTCAGATTGAATATGCCTATAACCATAACATTAATAGCACTGAATCTGTCCTTTCTTATTAGGTTGCTTCAATTTTTTCTTGTAATTGTCCTTGTTGAATTTCCTGAACTGGTCTTCATTTGAGTTTAATGGCTTTCCTTGATTCTTTTTCCTAAAATTCTTTTTTATGAACTTGACATAATTTTTTGTTAGAAAAGCAATCTGTTTAGAATCACTTTCATCAAGCTCATCATTACTTTCATCATTAGATTTTTCAATTTTAACATTGAATGCAATGCTCTTTCCTTTTTCATTCCTAGCACTATGTTAATCTCAAAGTTTTGGAGAATGACAATCAGTTCATCAACCCTCATCTCATCAGAATTTTTAACTTCTTTAATGGCTGAAATTTTGGGCTGAAATTTATCTGGGACAGATTTAATTATTTTGGTAACAATTTTTGCATCAGTAAAAGTTTTGCCAAACATATATACAGAATTGGTGATAGGACACAACTTAGAATAAAAATAAGAAATCGACTCATCTTCGTGCATCATTAAGTTCTCAGATTGTGAATTTAATCTCATCAATTTAGATCTTTTAACAGATGCAATACCTTTATGTTTTACCTCAATAATGTCCCAAGCTTCTTTAGCCACTTTGCACCTTGAAATATGTCCAAAGTTCTTTAAGTTCACAGTAGCAAAAATCGCATTAAGAGCCTTTCAGTTCCAGCTTCAATGTCGGTATTTTTCATCAATCCATTCCTCCTCTGGTTTGGGTTCTGAATCGTCGAAAGCATTCAATCTTGTTGGTGGTGCTCACTGGTCCAAGCCCTGTCATCAAGAGATTTGATATACATCATCATTCTTACTTTTCAATATGAATAATTACCATAATCAAGAATAGGTGGTTGTGTTCCGAATCCTCCATTACGAATAAATTCCATTCCTCCAAATCAACGTGATCTTTCTTCACTCTTATGTCAGTGAACCTGCTCTGATACCATTTGTAAGATCTGGAAGTACGAAGTTATGTACAATGTAATATTTAACTATAAAGTAAAATGGCATAGGAGGATTTTACGGTTAAAAAACCTACATCCACGTACAGCTTTAGAGTTGTAATTCACTAAGTTCTTGTTTGTACAATATTTAGGATCGTTTATAGTGCTAACTCACTCTCACACACTGACCTAATCTTTGTAAAACGAAATCCCGTCAAGATCTTAAACTCTAGTGATACTGTCCACTCTCTATTGCTGACAACTTAATAGCACACTGTTAAGCAAAACATAATCACGATGTCTGATACTGAATTACATAAAACACTCAACTCGCAAGTTCTCTCAAGTGTTTACTAACTCAGATAAACCTAATTAAAATTCATGCACGATCACAATCTCTCATTCATGAGTAATATTCATAGAATAAAATCATAGAAGCATTCCCTATTTTGTGTTGAAGCTTTCTTCTAATTCTTGGAATGCCGTGATATACACACCTCTATATAAGTTATAAAATAATGTTATATATAGGGTGATATCTGATTGTACTATCTCTTCAAAATCTTGTAAAATCTTAAACAAACTCAAATTAGGATAAAGAACAATACTTTATTAGTAATCTCCTAAATAGAATAGGACACAAATAAATATGCTCCTCATTCAACTAGGATAAATCAATAATATCCTAATTTAAAGAGATATTCATTATGAATCAAGTACTTCCTAAATCATACTACTAGAATCAGTAAAATAATATAACATAATATTTTTATCACAAGTTGGTCCAAAGTTATCATGTGCATGGCTCATGCAAGAGTGTCATACGTTGACACCAACACAAACATTAAAAATCTGATAGACGAACAATTATTCAAGACTAAAAATAGAAAATTCAAAAGACTGAAATGTGTTATCAAGTTATCAAGCATTAGGGAAATTATAAAATACTGGGGAAAAAATCCCAACATTAATAATGGGATGAAAATAAACTATTTGATTATATCAATGGTCTGCATTAATTGAAATAAAATAAAGAAACTTAAAAGTTTACTCATTAAACAACCAGTTAAATAAATATTGTTTGATTCGGAAGCATCGCTTTTAAGTGATTTAAAATTACTTAAACACTTCAAATTAAAATCTATAAATTACGTTAAATAAAAGTCCATCTTTGTGTCCACCGATAAAACAATGATTTTGATTATCTAATTTTGATGGAAGTTTGTATTTAGTCCATCTATGAATCCTTCAATAATATTATGCATTTTTTGAAGTTTACATTAAATGGAAGTCCATCTTTGCATCCATCTATTAAATAATGATTTTGATTGAATTTATCTTTTTTAGATGGAAGTTTGATTTGAGTTTGTCAATGTATCTGTTTATAACAGAGGTTTTTTTTGGAAGTTAGACTAAAATAGAAATCCATAGATGTGTCTATCCAATTAAAAGTTAAATAAAAATAAAAATATGGTTCCCTACCATTTGAACCCATTGAAATATAAGACAAATTGAAAAGGTGTTTCCCATCAATTTATCCCATGAAACCTTAATTTAAAATTTAATATTGTTCCTACCATTTGAACAATTGAAAACTTAAATTAATTTTGAAAATTGGTTTCCCACCATTTGAATATAGTAAATTAAAAAAACATATTGAACAAGAGATTCCCACTACTTGGTCCTATGAAACCTTATATAATAATTAAGAATGCATTTTCTAGCACTTGAACATATGCTAGGAGTTATATTGGTCAACATATAACCACTTAAACCTATGAAACTTGTTACATTAGTAAATATATATAAAACCTCTTTGACAATCTTATGTTAATTACTTCATAAAATCAAAAATCTTATTACTGATAATTTAAATTGGTTAAGAGAATAATGAAAATATTATAAAAATTTCATTTTCCCATGACTTTATAATAATAAGTATGATTACAATGTTTTAATAAAATATTAAAGTAGAAATTAAAACTTTAAAATGAGACTAAATCGAACTTATTGTTGACCAAATATATTCATATAGACATGCATAAAAGTACTAGAGCATCCAAATCAATGGTTTTTTTTTTTTTTTTTGATAACTTAACCTGAGTTTACATGTTATCATTCAAATCATGTAAATTGTTTTGTTGATTATATTTGAGTCAATTCATCTATTTTTTTGTATGTCAAACTTTTATTATATATTCAAAATAATATAATACCATGTGTTACATATTAAATTAATTCAACAATGTGAAAAACAGTTTAATATACAATTTTAATTATATATAAAAATATTAATAGCCTCAACTGTCCATATTTCACATTGAAATTGCAATTTCTTAAAATTTTTCTAATATAACCATGAAATTAAATTAATATTCCTCATCTAATCTTAAAATTAACTATCAATACATTGATAATCATATTATAGACATTATATGATTTTGAAACAAAATAACATAACTAGCAAATCTTAAAATGGCATAATAAACCAATGAATTGAAAAAGAATATAGATAGATATAATGGTAGTAAACAATTTGTATCAAATTTCCAATATTTTTTATGAAACTAAATTTTTAATATAATGCAAGAATTATTTGTATCATTATTTTCATTGGGTGTTTGTATTTTTAACATGGGCTGGATAATTAATTATATATACAAAATTTGAAGCAAGCCCTAGCCCCTCCCCAAATTCTCAAAATCTAAATCCTTGATTCGTTAGTATATCCATAAAACAAAAATATTCAAATTTAAAATAACAATTTAAACGTAGAAGGATATTCATCTTTGATCCACTTATCTAAATGCTTGTACTCCCAAATAAAAATAAAAATATGGGGGTTTATCCATTTTACATTCATTTGTTTAAATGCTTTAAGATCTTATGAGAGATTTTAAAATAATAAACAATTTTAATATAGAAGGACATCCATCTTTGTTCCACTTATTTAAATACCTAGAACCCCATTCATATATTTATATGGGAGAGGTCATCAATCTTGTATCCATTTGTTTGAATACTTTAATAACTTATTTGATATATTAAAATATTAAATAATTTAACATAGAAGGACATCCATCTTTGGTCCACTTATCTGAATACTTAGGCTACTAAGTAAAAATAGTAATATTAATCTTCTATAAAATACAATATAATAATTGCAAATTATAAACAAAACAAAAAATTAGAAGATTAATATTTTCTACATAAAAAAAACATAATAATGTAAATTTAATATATAATGCATACATATAATCTCAAAAATATAATTGAACATAATTGTTTAAACTATATCAAAATAATTGTAAAATCGATATACAACTTGTAAATATGACATAGAAATACTATATGTATAATATGCAAATAAATAATAACATAAAATTGTAAGTTTAAAATAGAAATTGTAAAAATAATAATTATCATGTATTCAATACAAATCTTCAAAATGAAACAAAATAATTGTAAAAGTGATATATAAGTTATACACAAAACATAAAAATATAAAATGGACATCTAATTTATTAAATTGACTATGAAGTTGTAAATTTGATGTTAAATGTGTAAATATAATATAAATCTTGCAATCCATTATAAAAATTCAAAATGCAACACAATAATTGTAAAAGTAATAAACAATTTGTAAAAATAACATAAAAGTAGAATGTGAACATAATTTTTATAAAAATAACAAAATAATTATAAAAACTATGTACAATTTATAAATATAACATAACAATTGTCTATGAATATTAAACTAAAAAATTAGACATGAAATTGTAAATTCTAAAATGCAATTTCAAAATACAACAAACTTAATTTTAAATGC
Source organism: Boswellia sacra (assembly GCA_013180625.2). Taxonomy (NCBI): domain Eukaryota; kingdom Viridiplantae; phylum Streptophyta; class Magnoliopsida; order Sapindales; family Burseraceae; genus Boswellia; species Boswellia sacra. Next base: position 81,226 of record SNVD02004503.1, on the reverse strand, counting down.
AACATACATGTTGTAGACATAACATAAAAATAGTATATTAACATAAAACTAATAAATCATAACATAAAAATGTAAATTTAATGTAACATTTGCAAATAAAATACAAATTATATAATTAAATATAAATTTTCAAAATACAACAATTAATTGTAAATGCAATATACAAGTTGTAAACATAACATAAAAATAGTATATTAACATAAACTAATAAATGATAACGTAAAATTGTAAATTCAATATAGAATTAACTATAACTTTTCAAAATACAACAATTAATTTTAAATGCAATATACGAGTTGTAAGCATAAAATAAAAATATTATATTAACATAAAACTAATAAATTATAACATAAAATTGCAAATTCAATATAGCATTTGTTAATAAAATACAAATTATATAATTAAATATGACTTTCAAAATACAACAAATTAATTTAAAATGCAATATGCAAGTTGTAAACATAACATAAAAATAGTATATTAATATAAAACTGATAAATTATAACATAAAATTGTAAATTCAATATAGCATTTGCAAATAAAGTACCGATTGTATAATTAAATACAAGTTTTCAAAAAAAAAAAAACAATAAATTGACTGTAAATTTAATATACAAATTGTAACATAACATAAAAACAGAATATTAACATAAGACTAATAAATTATAAAATAAAGTTGTAAATTCAATATAGCATTTGTAAACTAAATATAGATTATATATTTAAATATAACTTTTCAATATACAACAAATTAATTGTAAATGCAATATACATGTTGTAAACATAATATAAGAATACTATATTAACATAAACCTGATAATTATGAAATTAAAATTGAAAATTCAATGTAAATTGCATAAATTTAACCTAGATCATGTCATTTGATTTAATCTTTAAAAATACATAATAAATAACATAAAATAAATGTAAAATTTGTAAACAGAATATCAAAATTGTAAATGAACATTGTATTTATAAATAAGAATATAATTTGTAAATTAATTTAATGATGTATAAATAGAATATAGATTGTGTAATTTAATATAATTTTCAAAAATATAACATAACAATTACAGAAATAAAATAAAAGTTGAAAAAAATAATATGAAAGTAGTAAATGACCATTATATTTATAAGTTATAATAAAAAGTAGATCTAATTTAAAATTTGTAAATAGAATAAAAAATAAGTTATTCAATAAATTTTTTTTAAAAAATAAAACCTTAATTTAATCTAAAATTGTATTGAATGTTTTCGATATATTTATTGGTTCATTTACAAACTTTTGGTTAATTTTCTTAATATTCCCGTAATTTTTTATTTTTTAAATCTTTTTTTATAATTTCAAAAAAATAATATTTTTTTATTATAACTCTAACCTATAACTTAAGTAACAAATAAAAATCAATTATTATAAATTATCTAATTCTTATTCTTGTATATAATTAATGGTGAAGATTATCTTATTTAATCTAATTATCGATTTTAATCCCCTCATCGATAGCGGGATTTTTCACCCGGCGTGATAGAATGACCCTAAAAACTGATAAGAAAGAAAATTCTTTCCGTCTGTCCGATTTATGAATTTTTTGAAATATGATCATTTGTCGTCACCTACTCTAATCAAGGACATTTTTAAATTATCCCTAAATAATGGTGGGCAAAAAGTTATTGCTTGCCAAAAGGAAAGGGCATGAAGAATGAAATTCCATGAAAGCCCCTGCAAGCTTTCTTCTCCCTGCAGTAAGCAGTAGCCACCGCCAAATTCACCATGAATTCAATACTCAATAGCAGCCTAAAACGGTTCATTTCAAACCTAGAGAGTGAGAGAGACCCTAACATTGAAATGGTGCCTTTTTTCTTTATGTGTTGCTGTCTTGCGTTGCCCTCACTTGACTTCCCTGATCAATTGGATTTGGAGATTTCAAATTTCTACCGATAGTTCTCAAGGGGTAACTTATAATTTCAGTTTTTATATCTTTTAATGGAAGAAATTGTTATGTTTTTTAAGTGTGTATTCGGTTTATATAATTTGGTTTCGTTTGATCAAAAAGTTGAAAAATTGTGGGATTATTAATGATTTTGGGTAATCTAAAATTTCGTTTTGTTTTTGATCCAACGAACGGGATGAACAGTTATGATTTTATGAAATCCCAATTTTAACCATTTTACTTTAATTTAAATCAGTGACATCCCTTAATATTCAATAAGGGAGTCTTTGTCAATTTTCAAAAGGATAGGAGTTGGAAAACAGCCACGCAGAGTTTGTGTTATTTTGCAAACCGGGGGGTAGTTTAGGTTTGATTGAAAAATATGGTTAACGAGACAGGAGCAATGGGAGAGAGAATACCTGAAAAAAGGTTAAACACATTATTATAGCAGCATTTTTATTATTTTTATGCTAATTATTATTATGATTGTTATTATTTTTAAATTCATTTGTCCATATCATCACATGCAAAGGTTAAGAGACTTGTCTGTTTATATTTTGAGATGTAGTTCATATTTGATGTGTGTGCGCGCGCGCGCGCGCGGACACACACACACACACACATATATATACACACATATATATACATATAAAATGTAAGTTTTCACCATTCTCAAGATGCATTAAATTAATGAACTGTAATATGATATGGATAGATATATGCATCTATATAACACATGTTTATAAATTAATATAAATTTTGAAATATATTCAACTTGTATTAAATTAATGTAATAATAATTTTTTATGGTACTAGCTTTCCTGTGCCATACAATAGCAACAATTCTCCCTTAATCTGTTAGTAAAATTAGCAAGTATGGAGCATAAAAGAAAACACTTTAAAATTTTCCTGGTGCATTTTACTATAGTTTTTCATTAGTTTTACTTTGTTTTAAAAAAGAAAGAAGAAAAAAATTAGCAATGGCTGCAGAACTAGATGGTGCTGCTGTTTGGCTGTTGCATCAAATGTTACAAGGTCAGTATTTGCTTCCATTCAACGAGAACTGTCTCATGTGTTCAAGTACCAGAGTTACATGGATGACCTAAAGAATCAAGTTGGGGAGATCAGAAATAAAAGGCAACAGGTGGAAGAACCTGTCAACTATGCTAAAAGACAAGGTGAAGAGATTTATAATGATGTTGAGCATTGGATGATACACATGGATAAGTTTACCGAAGAGATTGTAAAACCTATCATTGAGGAGGAAGATAAAGCAAAGAAGCGTTGTTTCAAAGGGATGTGTCCCAATTTGCTCAAATATTACGTGCTTGGCAAGAAAGCAATGAAGGCAGTTAAGGATGGTGCTGATCTCTTGGGGAAAGGAAACTTTAGTAATGTTTCCTACTGCCCTGTTATACAAAGGACATAATCATATATGTTAGAGAATTTGAGGCCTTTGATTCCCGAAAGCCAGTTTTGCAAGAAAGTATGGAGGCACTGAATGAAGCTAATGTCAACACGATTGGCATGTATGGCGGGTGGTGTGGGCAAAGCCACACTGGTAAACAAAGTTGCTCAGCAAGCCAGAGAAGACAACTTATTCAATATAGCGGTTATGGCTGAGGTATCACAAACCCCAGACATTAAAAAAATTCAAGGAGAAGTCACTAATCAACTGGGCCTGGTATTTCAAGAGGAGACTGAATCTGGGAGAGCAAATCGATTACGTCAGAGTTTGAAGAAAGGGAAGGGAATAATCCTTGTAATATTGGTTAACATTTGGGCAAAACTTTGTTTGAAGTTTAAACAAAGCTTAAGAGTTTATTTAGAAATTAAAGTCAAAGTTAAAATAGGATTAGAATCCTAATTAGATTAGAAGACATGTTATAGGAGGATTAATTATCATAGTAAATTATGGATAATGATTAATTGTTTAGTTATTTTAGAATTAATAGTATTTATGGTTTGAGTAGGATTAGGATTGAGTCTACTATATAAGTCTTTGTAATTTGTCAATTTTATTAAAAAAAAAGAAGAAGTAATAAAGAGTTGAGAAGTGTTCAAGAGTCAATATCCTCTTCTTCATTATATTCTTGTGTTGCTTGATTGGTTGAGTAATTATTCTCCAACAAAGGGGTATCAGAGTAAGTCAAATTCCAACAAAGTGGTATCAGAGCTAGGTTGGAATGGTTGGAAGAATCTGGGAGGAGCCATCAAATTTTTTTCGAAGCTAGGTAGTAAGCTCCAGGGAAGACCTGTCAAAGCTAGTTTGGAAGGTTCTGAGAGGAGCAATCTCAGAGCTAGGTACAACATAAAGATCCAAGCAAGACCTATGAGCGAAGCAGGCACAAAGAAAGAGCTAGATAGAGTCGAGCCAGGAAGGTCATAGAGTCTATCAAAGCAAAGTTGGTAGAGTTAGGAAGAGCCTCTACCAAAATTGGCAGAGCCAGTTAGAGCCTGTCAGAGTTACCAGGAAGGTAGAGTTAAGGAAACAAATCAAGATGGAAAAAGAACTTCCTAGATTTGATGAAAACAAGCACAACTTTGAGTATTGAAGAACTAAAATGCAAGCCGAGTTTGAGTATAGACGCATGTGGGAAGTTGTAAATGAAGGTTTTGAAGTACCATCAAATCAAGCAACATTAACACAAGAACAAAAGGAAATTCTTGAACACAAGCAAAGAAAGGATAAAATAGCATGTGCCTTTTTGCGTAGATATTTAGGATTTTCTATTATGGATACAATATATGAGAAATTTGGTCTTATAATGCATATCAAAATGTCAGCTAAAGAGTTTTGGGATTATTTGATGGAAACTTATAGTGATACGAAAGAAGAAAATATGGGTAGAGGAAAAGATGAATTCCTTATGGAGAAAGAAGAACAACAAGTGAGTTTTGAAGAAAATAGTTGAGAGAATTGTCAAGACAAAGAAGAAAAGGAAAATTTAGAAAAATTAACAGGAGATTCAGAGTTACAAGGGAGTGGAGGAGGAAAAAAGTTCAACACCATCAACAGTCAAGATTTGTTGTCAGCAGTCAAGATTCGTTGGAATGTCACCGGAAAGTCACCGAAAAATTGTCAACCGGCAAGTGAATTCTCACCTCCACCGCCATTAGATAGATCGGGATGTGTTGAACAAACTTTTCTTCTTCATCGATATCAAATTCCAGTTGGAACACATAAAAAACGTGAAAACAAGCTTCGAAAAATCATGTTTGCCGTGAATCTCATCGGAAAATGGTAAGTGAATATACACCTCTACCATCAAACAACTCATAATCATCGGATCTATGAAACTCAAGAAGAAAATCAGAGTTTAGATGTCGGAAAAGTGGCTATTCACGATTGTCTTGAAAAATTACCATCTACCCCCCATAATGGTAAATGTCAATCAGATCCCTCGGACGAAAAATATCAGTCTAGTCCAGTGTTGTGGAGAATATCGTTTGACCCCTACAAGGTTCAGTTTATCATAAATAGGTACCTGCAGAATTTTTAGTTGGTTATTTTGTTTTCAAATTGTCACTATAAACCCCCAACAGAAAAATATGTCAAAGAAGAGAAGAATTATTATATTTTGTGAAAGCATTTAAAAAAAAAAAGAAGAGAAATTGCTTAGATTAGATAAGAAAACAAAGAAGTTTAAAGAGAGAGAAGGATTGGGAAGCAAAAGTGAAGAGTTTTAAAGATATTGGAAAAAAGAAGGCTAGAGCATGGAGTTACATCACTAGAAAAGGTGATGTTAAATTCAAAACAAAGATTTTGTTTATGCAGGCTTATGGAGTCAAATTTTTGCATAAAGATAAAACAAAGTTTGGGTATGATCATGGAGACATATGGAAAGAAAAGAAAGAAGACAAACAATTATGGTCATGGTTGATATATTATGCAAGAAAGCCATATGAGGATGTATGGGAAAACATGAAGGTAAGGTTGATTGGAAAGTCACTATATAGCATAATAATTATAAAGTTATTCAAGAGGTATATGAAGATGCTCGTGATGACAAGAAAGGATTTGTCAACAATATTCAAGAAGAAGTTCCAAATCATTGTTTAGTTAAGCTTAGTTTAAGGGGGGGTGTTGGAAGTTTAAACAAAGCTTAAGAGTTTATTTAGAAATTAAAGTCCAAGTTAAAATAGGATTAGAGTCCTAATTAGATTAGAAGATATGTTATGGAATGATTAATTATCATAGTAAATTATGGATAATGATTAATTGTTTAGTTATTTTAGAATTATTAGTATTTATGGTTTTAGTAGGATTAGGATTGAGTCTACTATATAAGTCTTTGTAATTTGTCAATTTTATTAAAAAAAAAAGAAGAAGTAATAAAGAGTTGAGAAGTTTTCAAGAGTCAATATCTTCTTCTTCATTATATTCTTGTGTTCCTTGATTGGTTGAGTAATTATTCTCCAACAAAGTGGTATAAGAGTGAGTAGAATACCAACAAACTTGACCTGAAGGCTATTGGAATTCCTTGTGGGTATGACTGTTGGAAATCAAGCTTTATTTGAATTAGACTTTGTAATGATAATGGTGCAGGCATTATGGAGTATTAAAATGAAAGTGGTGGAAGCAACATCATGCAAATACTAGTGGAATGGTAGGTGGATGTTCTTTAGTTAGGTAAGTTTGATAAAAAAAATCTAGTTAGTGGGTTGTTGAATAAAACATATTGTGTGGCTAAGATATATTTATATTAGTTTAATTATAGCACATTGTGTGGTGTAGAATGATTTGTAACTAGTATAAATATCCATGAGAACATTTGTCTAAGGAGTGGGCAAAGAAAGAAAAACAATCTAATTGAGAGTAAGCAAGAAGCAAAAGGGAGAGGAGATAAGAAAAATAAAAGAGAGTTGAGTGTATGTAAGTGTGAGCTTTTGAGTGAGTAAAAATTGTGAGAGTGAGTGAGTTTTTATTGTATTTTGTAATTGTATTTTTAAAGTAAATTTAAAGTTTGTATCTTTTACAATCTTGATTGTCCAACAAAATGGTATCAGAGCCACAAAAGCCACACTTCATCTTCCAAAAACCAAGTTTATGCAAAAAAATGTTGTCCAGAATTCTGTCCAGATTTCCAAATTTCATTTTGCCCTCTGAAGTGGTAATTATTTACCCCTTGAAGTAGAAAACATCAATTTGCTCCCTGCCTCCAAAAATATCAACTAGGTCCTTGGAATGAAAACTTTCTCCAACCCCTGCTTGACAAATATCATATTAGTCCCACATCTGGCATAATATCATCCGAACCCCAGAATTTTAGTTTGTGATAGATCGGTCCTAACATAAACCAACTAGGTCCGTTTTCTTTAAAAAGTTTCATAGTCTTTTGCAAATTTTTCACTCATTGTTTTAATCAAGAATCCTGGCAACTGCAATGGGGTCTTTCCAGTTCCATCACTCAACAAATCCAATTATTACAAGTGGAGCATTAAGATGGAAGCTCTCCTTAGAGCATATAATATTTGGGAAATAGTTGAAAATGGTTACACTAAACCACAAGATGAAGCATAACTATCTCAAGCACAAAGAGATAGTTTGAGAGATGCAAAGAAGAAAGACAAGAAAGTTCTCTCCATCATTTATCAAGCATTGGATGATGATGGCTTTGAAAAGGTGTCAAGTGCAACCACTGCCAATGACACATGGGAAAAACTTAGAATTTCCTATAAAGGAGAAGACAAAGTAAAGAAGAGGTGAGTTTGAGTCATTACACATGAAAGAAAATAAGTCAATTTGTGATTACTTTTCAAGAGTTTTGGTTGTTTCAAACCAATTAAAAAGAAATGGTGAGAGGCTAGAAGATGTGAGAATCATGGAGAAAATTCTTCGCTCGTTGGATCCAAAATTTGAGGACATTGCTGTAACAATTGAAGAAACCAAAAATTTGGAAGACATGACAATAAAGCAACTTCAAGGCACAATACAAGCATATGAGGAAAAGCACAAGAAGAATCAAGGAATTATGGAGCAACTTCTCAAGATGCATATCAAGGAAACTAAAGAAAGCTTCAACAGTGAACGAGGTCATCGTGGGAGAAGTAACTCTAGAAGTGAAAGATCTCAAATCCAATGTCACAACTATCAAAGGTATGGACGCTATGCTTATAAATGCAAAGCTCAAATTTGATGTTATGATTGTCAGAAATATGGGCATTATGCATCTGAAAGTAGAGCACCCAACAAAAGAGTGAATCAAAGAATAAATTATGTGAATGGAAAAACTGAGAGTGGAATGCTATTAATGGTTCGCAAAGACAACAATAAAGCTCAAGAAGACAATTGCTTCAAATTAGACACTCAAGAGATTGAGCCTCTCGAAGTTGAAGTAAAAAAGCAAAAGAATTTTTGTGGAGAAAAACCACCCAAAGTGAAAAGCTTGAATGAACATGACACTGTTTTGAAAAAGTCATGTGAGGTGTTCTGTTAAGGTGTTTCATGAATTTCTTGTTGAACTAAAATGTGAATGACAAGCTCGAGAATCCGAATGGAATGAGAAAATCAATCAATTGAAGGCTTTGGTGCATGAATCGATTAAGTGCCAAATTGAATTTGCTAGGCAAAGAGATGAAGCGTTACGAGAAAAGGAAGAGATCAAATAAGGAGCTGTCAAAGGAATTAGTCAAAGAATACAAAGCGAAAGATGAGATTTTGAAACAATTAATCGAATTAAAGAAGATTAAAGATGGATTGACCTTAGTGACAAAGAAGATAAAAAAGGAGAAGGTTTTGAAGCATAACCAAGAATGTTTCATCAAAGAAGCAAAAAATGGGAAAACAAAGTTTTTTGGAAGGTGCATCATTTTTGCACAAGATCATAGAAGCTTTGGAAGATAATGATGATGGGCAAGGAATAGAGCTTCAATGGAAAAACATGAGTGCTTCAGATTTTAATAAAGGAAGATTGCATGATCGAGGGAAGCACATTGATAATCAAGGAGAAGTGAAAGAGGAGTACGTGAAGACATATGATCAAGTAGTTGACATTTTCACCAAGCCACTAAAGCATGAAGATTTTGCAAGAATTAGAAATTTGCTTGGTGTCACAAATAAAGTTTAAGTGGGGATATTGGAAATTAAACTTTATTTGAATTAGACTTTATAATGATAATGGTGCAAGCATTATGGAGTATTAAAATGAAAGTGGTGGAAGCAACATCATGCAAATATTAGTGGAATGGTAGGTGGATGTTCTTGAGTTACGTAAGTTTGATAAAAAAATCTAGTTAATCGGTTGTTGAATAAAACATGTTGTGGGGCTAAGATATATTTACATTAGCTTAATTATAGCACATTGTATGGTGTAGTATGATTTGTAACTACTATAAATACCCATGAGTTCATTTGTGCAAGGAGTGGGCCAAGAAAGAAAAACAATCCAATTGAGAGCAAGCAAGAAGCAAGAGGGAGAGAAGAAAAATAAGAGAGTTAAGTGTGTGCAGATGTGAGCTTTTGAGTGAGTAAAAATTATGAGTGAGTGAGTTTTGATTGTATTTTGTAACTGTATTGTTGAAGTAAATTTAAAGTTTGTGTCTTTTACAATGTTGAGTGTCCAACAATGATGATGAAGGAAGTTCCCAGCAGAAAAAAGATTGGAAAGAAATGAAGGAAGACCAGAGAAGTTCCCAGCAGAAAGTAGATTGGAAGGGAATTAGCCATGATAAGAAGCGATGCAAACTATTGTTGACATCTAAAGGCCATTATGTGTTATGAAATGATATGGATAGTCAAAAAAATTTCTCAATTCAAACTTTATCCCATGAAGAAGCAAAGAATTTATTTGAGAAGATAGTGGGCCATACAGCAGAGAAGTCTAATTTTGAACCTATAGCCATTGAGATAGTTCAAAAATGTGCAGGCTTACCACTTGCAATTAAAACAATTGCCAGTGTACTAAAAAGTAGGAGTCTTTTTGTCTGGAGAGATATCTTAGACCAATTAAGAGGGTCTAACCGCGATGCATTCCAGATGTGGATGAGACTTTGAACTGTACTATAAAATTAAATTACCATTTTTTTAAAAGCAAGTAAGCAAAATTATTGTTTCTGCTATGTGGTTTTGTTAATACAGGTTATGCTATACCAATGGAGCTCTTGCTGAGATACAGTATGGGTTTGGGTCTGCTTTGTGATGTTGATACCTTGGTAAAAGGTGGGAATAGAGTGTATACATTGATCGATGATCTCAAAGCTTCACGCTTGTTGTTGGATGGTGACAACAATTTCTCTGTTAAAATGCATGGTGTCATTCATGTTGTCGCCAAAGCAACTACATACAATGACCATCATATGTTCAATATCCAAAATATGACTAGGTTGAACGAAATTTTGGAGGAGAGGATTCCCAAAGATTCAACTGCTATTTCTCTGCTTTTTAGAGATATTTCGAATGAGCTTCCAAAAAGGTTGTTATTTCCAAGACTTGAAGTTATTTCTCTTGCATATGAATGATTTTTCATAGGAAATCTCAGATAGCTTTTTGAAAATGATGAAAGAGCTCACAGTTATGGATCTGTATCAAATTCTTTTCCCATCACTAGCTTTGTCAATTCATTATCCAGTGAACCTTCATTCATTGTCCTTGGTGGACTGCATGCTAGGAGATATAACAATAATTGGAGAGCTTAAGAAATTAGAGTTTCTCAGCTTTAAAGGCTCTGATATCGAAACACTTGCCTACAAAAATTAGTGAATTGACGCGATTAAGGTCACTAAGTTTGACAAATTGTTGAAAACTTAATGTAGTCGCACCAAATGTTGTATCACGCTTGTTTCAATTGGAGGAACTGTATATGCATAATAGCTTTGTTGAATGGCATGTTGAAGGAACTCAAGAACCAAGTGATGCCAGTCTTTCTGAATTGAAGTATCTGTCTCACCTGCCCACTTTACAAATACATTTGTCTGATGCACAGATTATACACAAGACATGTTATTTGAGAAGTTGGAAAAATATGCAATAGTTATTGGACATGTGTAATGGAATTGTTATGATAATCTGAAGCATCAAGAACATTGAAACTCAAGATCAATAATAGCCTCTGTTTGGGACATGGGATCAAATTTTTGTTGAAGAGAGCTGAGGATCTCTGTTTGGAGGAATTAAACGGTATTAAGAATGTTCTTTATGAACTTGATTCGAAAGGTTTCTGACAATTAAAGCGTCTCCATATAAAAATTTCTCTTGAGGTTTCATGTGTTGTTAATGCAATGGAATGGGTTCCTTGTGATTATGCCTTTCCCATGTTAGAGTCACTGGTTCTTCATAAATTAACTAATTTGGAGAAGATATGTCATGGCCAGCTATATCCAAGGTCTTTCAATAATTTAAGAATCATAAAAATCGAAAAATGTGATAGATTGAATCATGTTTTTTCCATCCGCATGACCACAAACCTTTTGCAACTTGAAGAAATTGAAGTAACTGATTACAAGAACCTAAAACAGATTTTTGGTCAAGAAAGTGAATGCAATGCTAAAAACGAAAGAAATAGTAAGAGTGAGTTTATTCAATTGCATTCCATGACATTGCATTCTACCTTAACTTATGAGTTTTGGTTTTGACATGAAGTCATCTTTAATATCTCAAGCATCGTTTGCAACTAATATGTGGTCCAAACAAATTGCTGCAGAGGAAAAACCCAAGGATTTAATTTCTCTTTTCAATCACAAGGTACTCTCTCTCTCTCTCTCTCTCTCTCTCTCTCTTTCTTTTGGTGGTGATGTAGAAAGGTATAGATTGTAAGGTTGTAGGACTTTTAGGAAACCGAAGACTAAAGATAATGAGAGAAAGCTAATTTAGAGTCTATAGAAGACCTTATTTTATTGAGAAACAAACCATCTATTTATACAGCATAATGAAAACTGAACTGCAGAAAAATCTGCCGCATGTTGAGTATAACAGCGAAGTGCCTAAAAAATAGCATGAAGAGATGGTCATAATCCTAGAGAATAAAAACAAATTAAACTGATTCAGCTTCACGAGTCATGCCAGTCAATATCCTTCTTGACTTTGGAGTTGCATACACTAGTCTTCTACCTCAAGAATTCATGTCTAATCTTTGGAAGTGCCTTTGTTAGGATGTCTGCACTTTGATTTTACTATTTTGCAATAGATTAGCTGCACTTCTCCTTCCCTCTGTACTTCTCTTAGAAGATAAAACTTTATCTTGAAGTTTTTTGTTTTTCCTTGAAACATTGGATTATTAGCAATTGAAATTGCAGCCTGGTTGTCCACAAATATTTGTGTGCCTTATTGTTGTTCCATATGCAACTATGTCATGAGTTTCTTAATCCAAAAGGCTTGATTCATAACAGCAGCAGTAGCTACATATTCTACTTCTGCTGTGGATTGAGATATGACTTCTTGCTTCGTAGAACACCATGAAAAAAATTCCAGAACCAAAGCTAAAACAGTGACCTAAGGTGCTTCTCATATCATCAAGACATCCGCCCAAAACCATGGAGATTGAAGTTTTTAACTTGACTGAACCATATTCCTTAATCGATTGTGCCTTTAACATATCTAAGAATTCTTTTTGCTACTTCAAAATGAATTTCACAATGCATATACCTTGATAGCAAACTCACTGCATACATGATATATGGCCTGGTTGCACTTAAAAACATTAGGCAGCCTATTACGCTCTTGTACAACCCTTTGTCCACCTTTTCAGCTCCATCTTCTCTGTAAAACCTCTCCTTTTGATTCATTGGAGTTATAGTTGGCTTGCATTTTCCCATGTTGAACTTCTTAAGGACTTCCTTTGCATATTTATGCTACCATAGAAATATTTCATTTTGCTTTTGGTGTACCTACATACCAAGGAAGAAAGTCATCCTCCCAAGGTCTGTCATTTCAAAGACATCTTTCATTTCTTCTTTAAACTTGTCAATCAACTCCTTGCTACATCCTGTAATGAGTAGATCATCAACATACAGAGATACCACAAGTATTTCATCATCAGCCATCTTCATATATAAAGTAGATTCACTCAGACTTTTTTCAAAGCCTAAGTCCACTCAGTGTGCATCAATTTTGCTATACCAGGACCTTGGTGCCTGTTTTAAACCATACAAGGGTTTTTTCAGTCGATATACCTTCTCCTCTTGTCCTTAAAAAATAAACCCTTCCGATTGCTCCACAAAAATTTCTTCCTCCAATTATCCATTCAAAAAGGCTGACTTGACATCCATTTGGTGTATCACCCAGCCTTTTTGTGCAGCAAGAGCCAACAACATCCTTATGGTATCCAACTTGGCAATTGGAGCAAAAGTTTTGGAAAAATCTACCCCAAACATCTAGGCATATCCCTTGACAACAAGTCTTGTCTTATACTTGTTTACAGAACCATCAGGATTGAGCTTAGTCTTGTAAACTCGCTTGACTTCTATAGCGTTCTTGTGTTTAGGCCCGTCCAACAACTCCCATGTCTGGTTCTTTTCAATCATCTTTAGCTCTTCCTTCATTGCAACTATCCACTTCTAATCAAATGCAGCTTCTTCATACCTTGTAGGCTCCATTATAACAACATCACACCTTAGGTAAATGTCAGAGAGTGATCTGGTTCCACTAACAGGTTCATCATCCATATCGTCATTCTGCTCCTAAACCTTAAGCTTCTTGTCATTCTCCAAACTCCAATTATCTAAGTCAAAGAATTGAAGATCCCTGCTGACAATTACTTTGTTACTTTATGGTAAGTAGATCATATAGGCCTTTGAAATTGAGCTATAGCCTACAAAAATCCCAGATTTTACTTTTTTGTCCAATTTGTCTCTCTTAACTTAAGGGATATAAGAGAAACATAGGCAATCAAATGTCTTCAGATTAAGCAACTTTGGTTTGTAGCCGTACCATGCTTCAAATGGAGTCCTTTCTTGTAATGCTTTTGTTGGCAATCTATTTTGTAGAAAACTACTGTGTTTATAGCCTCGGCTCAAAATTTCTTTGGTAGCCCTTTGTCATGAAGCAAGCACCTCCAGAACCTTGTTATAGGCAATTGTAAATCAATCGAAGGAATAATTGACACAAAAGGATCAGGAGAAGGAAAGATGATTAAGATGATTTTTCTTGAACTGTACTATCTGAGGCTCAGATGCCTTCCAAAACTTACAGATTTGCTGTCGGAAATTCAGTGGAGTTCCCCTTATCAAAGGATCTTTGGATTGAGGATTGCCAAATTTGAAGACTTTCTTCTCTAGTTCAACATGTGCAGAACCTAAAGATGAACTTGGACAACTGTGCTACTGATATACTTCCTTTCTTTGACTAAAAGGTGAACTCTTTTTCTTTTTACATGAACTTTTTCTTAACTCATTCTGCCATTTACAGCTCTGCCTTTTTTAGATGCCAAAATCTTATGGCAATTTTTTTGTTACTATTGGCATCAAATTTCGTTTGGTTTGGCAACTCACTGTTATGCACTACCTATCTAATTAATGTCCAGTTATTAACATAACAGAATGGTGCGTGCTGTAGGTGGCATTTCCAATCCTGGAGAAGATGACACTTGCACGATTGGATAACATGCAGTTGATATGGCACAACCAACTTTATGTAGATTCCTTTTGCAAACTAAAATAAGTGAGGGTTCAATGCTACAACAAAATTACGACTTTTGTTCTGTTTAATTCTCCACGACTTTTCACCTTTCCAAATTTAGAAGAGTTAAAAAGTTCACAATTGTTGGAGTGTAAAAAGTGCCTTGCCAGTTTTCGAAGATACTGATCTCATGCAACTTAAAAAATTTCCATTTCCTTATGCAGTTTGCAGGAAATTGTTGCCAAGAGGTGGGAGGGGCCCCTGCATTTGTGTTTCCTCACTACCCAACCTTGTCTTCGAAGGTTACCTCAACTGAAACATTTCTAACTGGGATTTCATACTGCATAGTGGTCGTTGCTAAAAGATCTGATGGTTATTGATTGTCCTAACATAAAGACATTTGGTTCATAGTTTATTAGCTTTCAAGAAACATATACGGAGAGCAAAACAGAAAAGGCAATTCAGCAACCCCCGTTTTTTCTTAAAAAGGTTTGAGTTTTAAATCTTATTGTTCTCTTTAAAAAAAGTAGATGTAGCATGCAAATCGACGTAGTGAATGACCCTGCATGTATCAATAAAAAATACAACATAATCATTCATATTTAATGTGATCTCCAAATACAGTAGCGTATGGCAACTTTGCCATAAAATTCTTATTATTGGGATCATGATAGGCATGTGATATTGAAGTTGTCAAGCTGTTACCAACTAAAAGGTTTCAAAGCACCAAAGTTTATTCAAACTTCAGAATCCCTTTTATAAGGATGAGGACCCTGTTGCCGGTGAAAACAAAAGGAATTTTATTTATTTACCTCTCTTCCATTTTCAATTTTAACTTCTTTTACAAAGTGGAAGTCTACTAATTGGTCGGTAAGAAATTTTTCGTTTTATTACCTAACAGAAGTTTTTTTTTTTTTTTTTTTGGAAAAGTTACTTAGTAATATAAATCCAAAAAGTTATAATGTACAAAAATCCGAGGGGCATACCCCAAGAATTACAAAAGGACGTAAAGTCCAAACATACAATCCAACAAAAAGATAGAAAATGAAGGCCACAAGCGGCCTAAAACAAAGTAAAAAAGCCACAAACGGCCTTAACAACATAGAAGAGAAATGATCACAAACGGTCTAAAACATAAAAATACAAGAGCTTTAACCCTTCTTGTTTTTCTTCTTCTTACCCTTCTTTACCGGGGTAGCTGGGGTGTCCGAATGAGTATGGTCAATCCTATCAGATTGATCATCCTCACTAAGCCCATTCAAAGGCTCAAAACGAGTGGGAGAAGACTCAGGAGGTATCCGCCCTGAGGAAATAGATGCCTCACGATTTGTAGAACACTTGATAGTGCCCAAAAGTCTACCCTCGTCGGTCGCAAAAGGAGATGGAGAATCAGAATCTGAAACTGACTCTGCACTCGGAAGTGTAGTAGCCTTCGAAGGCTCAACTTGCACTGCAGAAATTTCTGGAATAGTAACTATTTTGGTGCAATCAGTGACCTTGGTCACATCCTTTTCTTTTCTCAAAGGGGTACTATCAGAGGTGCTAACCTCATTCTTATCTGGACTTGAAGTCTTTACCGGTTCTGGACAACGATGACCAAACATGCAACATTTGGGGCAATGTTTTGGAGTCCACTCATATTCAACTTGAATTTCGATGGGCTCCGGAGAGAGTTTGCACCTGAACTCAAAGTTCTTAACTCGAGGGCGTCTTGCATCAATAAGAACACAAACCCTCGCATACTCCAATCTAGATAGATCAGAAGTCGCCTTATCACAAGATTGAGGTTCTCCAACCATGCTGGAGATAATGCTAAGGCCTTTGGTTGTCCACAAAGGAAACGGCAGGCCATACAAACGGATCCAAACTGGTAGTGTCCGAAATTCTGTAAGATTGAAATCCAGATGCGGATGCCATTGCTTCAGGTAAATGAATTTACCTCCAAACATCCAAGGACCGCAAGCAATGATTGCATGTACCTCATCCTCAGTTCTAAAACGAAAGATGAGAAATCCCTTATCCGTGGAACGAACGTCCTCAAGACCATTAGATTTCCATGCACGCATCGCCATCGAACGTGCAGCATGGAAGGGCATCACATATCCCGGAAAGAAGCCAACTAGACATCTACGCCATTCGGCTAAATTCTCGTCGACAATCTCATCTGGAATCTCAAGGATTGTACCCGGTTTCTTAGGAGTAACCGGACTCAATTTGCATCGGGTACTCGAATCAGTGATCTTGATTTTATCAGCCCAAGAGCCAGCAGTTGTCTTGGATGGATCCATCAAGTGAATTACAAATCAAATACAATGCAAACTCATAAAAAAGAGATGGAAAAACGAAAGCAAACCAGGCACCGAAGCGGCTTGGCTTCCAAAGTCGTCGTCACCTCTTTAAAAACGATAATCCGCAAGGAATCAGGAAATCGACCAAGAGGCAAAGTTGCATGAAATAACCTGAAGAACAATCTGGGTGGGGCTGATGAACAGTGTCTCCGGTAAATGAATAGTAACCACCGCGGTGAACAGTAAAATCCGAATTGAAGAAGCGGCGATTTGAGGGGTTTCTGGTTGGAATCAGATGACGGCCAAGAAGGAAAAGTTGGTCAGTGTTGCCCGATCTACTAGATGGTGCCAAAGGTGAGATACAACTCGCCGTTTTCCGGCAAGAGGTGGCGGTAAATAGTAAATTCGAAACTTTGAGGCCTTGAACGGAGGTGTTGCGGCGCGAATCTGGTGGTGCTGATGAAGAGAAACTTGTAGAACGTCGCCTGATCTACAAGGATTTGATGGAGGTGAGATGCCACTCGCCGGAGACAGCAGCGGGCGGCGGTGAATAGTGAAAAATCCGAAACTTTGTGGCCTAGAACGGAGGTGATGCGGCGCGAATCTGGTAGTGCTGATGAAGGAAAACTTGTAGATCGAGTCAAGACCAACACAATGATGGTAAAGGTGGCGTCCCACTCGATCGCCGTCGATGATGAATAGTGAAATCCGAAACCTTTTTTTGCAATTTTAACCATTTTTCTGCCGGAAACTGAGGACGGCCCAGAAGAAAAATTGTCTCAGGATATCCCGATCTACAACATATGTAGATCTCAAAGGCTGATTCGCAAATTGGCCAGAGTGAACAGTAACTCCAGCGACCCTATTTGAGAGAAAATTTTCTCCCCTCCACTCTCCCTCCCTAAATGACCCTATTTAACAGAAGTTGTTTTTAATTGGTTTCTAATTCTTGTTTGAAGTATTTAATGAAGAATAATATTCTTGTTTTTATTTGAGAATATAAATGCATAGTGAACGAGTTACCTAAGATGGATTAGTTGCCTTGTGCATTTCTATTTTAAGCAATTTTAACTACACTTGATTAAAATATTATGGATAACTGTTCCATAGGATGGATGGAACTGTAAAAAATGTATATATTTCCACTTTTTGCTGATCTTCTTTAAATACACAGAACCGTACTATTTGCGTCCTCTGTGAACAAAACTTGAATGGAAAAATAATAATGCTTCGCTGTTTTCTTTTCAGGTTTTACCCAATTTGGAGTGTTTGTCTTTGAGCAGCAATAACATCTCATGGATATGTATTAAGGCATAATATTGAATGCTTGTTATTTTAGGAAATAGTATATATTAACACATAATATTGATTGATTGATTATTTCAGGAAATAACTTATTTTGTACAATTGTAATTAGGATTTCTCTGCTGTAATTACTCCTTAACATTTTCCTGTTATTACTTGTTGCCTTTTCTATCATTATCACATTTGTATATATTACGTTTTGTATAATAAAATTATTCAAGCTTCCTCTTTCCTAGCAAGCTTCTATATGGTATCAGAGCTTTCCTGCTCTAACAAGCTTTCTTTCGATCCTCCATTTTTTTCCATCATGTCTAACAAGCTTTACTTCATCATGCATCTTTACCATCTTGTTTTTGGCCTTATGCATTTGAAACTACCACGTATCTTATCAATCGACTTCCCACACCAATTCTCAATCATATATCTCTATTTGAAAAATTATTTTCCACCAAACCAAATTATCTCAAACTCCGCATTTTTGGCTGTCTTTGTTATCCTTGGCTTAAGCCATACTCTACCCATAAATTGGAACCAAAATCCAAACCTTGTGTATTTATGGGATATTCATCCACCCATAATTCGTACAAGTGTTTTGATCCTACCAGCAGCAAAATATTTATTTCACGTCATGTAGTGTTTGTTGAGCATGAATTTCCTTATTCCAAAATGAGTTCTCAACAATCAATTAGTCAATCCATCTTGGATGCTTGGTCTCTATCTGAACCGCCACATTATACCTTATCTGTTTCCTCTCCACCTTCCAAGACAGGCACCACTCCTACACCTCCTTCTACTTTTGTTCCCTACTCAATGCCTCCTAATTTGGTAGATTCCCGCACTCATATTGACAGCTCAACTCCTCTATTGATGCAACCTGGGCCTGACTCTACTTCCTCAAATTCCACAGATGCTACTTTGGTAAGTAATGATTCAGAGTCCCCCAACATAGATCTTCCTTCCACTTCTACTACCATTCAATCCCCACCCCATAATTCATTCCGCCATCCTATGGTCACTAGATCCCGAAATAATATTACTAAACCCAATCCCCGTTATTTTCATAGTTATTTGGCTACAGCTATTGATGACCCTCCCCTCATAGAACCTACCACATTTAGTCAAGCCCAAAAGAACTCTCATTGGCGTCTTGCTATGGCTGAAGAGTTCAAAGCTCTTACACAAAATAACACATGGGATCTAGCTCCATCTCACCCTTCACAAAACATTATCGGTTGTAAGTGGATTTTTAAAATAAAGAGAAAGGCAGATGGTTCAATTGACCAATATAAGGCTTGACTTGTTGCCAAGGGCTTTAATCAGCGTCCTGGAATTGATTTTCACTCCACATTTAGTCTGGTTGTGAACCCTACAACAGTCCAAATTATTCTTACCATTGCCTTACAATTTCAATGGTCACTTCGTCAATTGGATATAAACAATGCCTTCTTACAAGGCCATCTTCAAGATGATGTGTATATGCGTCAACCTCCTGGTTTTGCAAATGCTTCCTATCCGCAACATGTTTGTAAATTGCGTAAGGCCATTTATGGTCTTCGTCAAGCCCCCCGGGCGTGGTATCAGGAACTTCGATCTTTTCTTCTCTCTCAAGGCTTCAAAAATTCCCGATCTGATACTTCATTATTTATTTATTCCAGTTATGGACTAACAATTTTTTTTTGTTGGTGTATGTGGATGACATAATTATCACAGGCAACTCTCCATCCTTGGTCAATGGATTTATTCAACGTCTTGCTGCTAGATTTTCACTCAAAGATCTTGGGGTTCTTAGTTATTTTCTTGGCATAGAAGCGATCCACACATCTGATGGTCTTTTTCTTACACAGCGAAAGTACACTAGAGATCTCCTTGCTTGCACAAACATGCATGAGTCCAAGTCTATTGCAATGCCCTTGTCCGCCACTGAATCTCTTTGTCTTGATGATGGTTCCCCTCTTGCCAATGCAAGTTTATATCGACAAGTCATTGGATCGTTACAATATCTTTCCATGACTCGTCCGGATATTAGCTATGTAGTAAATAGGTTATCACAGTTCATGCATCATCCTACTGTTACACATTGGCGTGCTGTGAAACGAGTTCTCCGTTATCTTAATGGCACCTCCACTCATGGCCTTTATCTTTGTCGCAGCCATTCTTTATCTCTCTGCGCTTATGCCGGCGTGGATTGGGCAGGTGATCCAGACACACGCACATCCACTTCTGCTTATCTGGTTTTTTTTGGAGCCAATCGAATCAGCTGTTGTTCAAAAAAACAACGTATAGTGGCCAGATCTTCTACTGAGTCGGAGTATAGAGCTATTGCGTCTACAGCATCTGAGATTAATTGGATAACAAATCTTCTTGGTGAACTTCATATTAGTCTTCCAACCACTCCTCTCATTTATTCTGACAACTTGGGTGCCACCTGTCTCTCATCTAATCCCGTATTTCATTCTTGTATGAAGCATATAGCTTTGGATTATCATTTTGTTCAGGAACAAGTTCTTAACAACAAACTCCAAGTTCATCATGTTTCTTCCGCTGCTCAATTGGCTGATTCTCTCACCAAACCTCTTCCTTGACATCCTTATCTTGATCATCGTTCCAAGATTGGTGTTACTAATGGAACTCCAATCTTGCGGGGGCATATTAAGGCATAATATTGAATGCTTGATTATTTCAGGAAATAGTATACATTAACGCATAATATTGATTGATTGATTGATTATTTCAGGAAATAACTTATTTTATACAATTGTAATTAGGATTTCTCTGCTGCAATTACTCTTTAACATCTTCCTGTTATTACTTGTTGCCTTTCCTGTCATTATCGCATTTGTATATATTACTCTTTGCATAATAAAATTATTCAAGCTTCCTCTTTCCTAGCAAGCTTCTATAATATGCCTCGTCTATTTCCTAGCAAATATCTTTTGGAATCTTCCAGTTCTTTGGGTTGTCAGCTTGGAAGATGAATCTTTTATTTTACCATTTGGTTTTCTTGAAATTCTGCAGACTGAAAAAACTAAATTTTTATAAAAATAATTTCAA
Organism: Boswellia sacra; assembly: GCA_013180625.2. Lineage (NCBI taxonomy): Eukaryota > Viridiplantae > Streptophyta > Magnoliopsida > Sapindales > Burseraceae > Boswellia > Boswellia sacra. Next base: position 60,098 of record SNVD02004503.1, on the reverse strand, counting down.
GGGGCTATTTTTATATGAAGGACTACCTGTTGAAGAGAAACATGCTGTAGGACTCATGCCAATTAGAAACTCACATATGGGTATTCTTCCTCATCAGCCAGAGAACATATGGAAAACAGATTCCCAAGTTTACCCATTTCTTCAAAATGTTGAAACTATGCAAGTGTAGAGATGTGATTGCTTGACATTTTTATTGCCATCCTCAATCTCTTTCCAAAATCTTACATGTCTGGACACATGGAATTGTAATGGATTTCTAAACGTGTTAGCTTGCTCTACAACCAAAAGCCCGGTCTATTATTAACATATGATTTAGACAGAGTTGAAGAAGAGATTGTTTTCTACAAGTTGAAAATTTTGGAGCTTCATTGTTTAACAACATCACATGCTTCTGCTCAGCAAATTATGTCTTCAAATTTCCATGTCTGAAAGAAGTAATTGTGAGTGAATGCCCGAAATTGAACATTTTTTTACAGGGTGTCTTAAGCACAACTAAGGCTAAATAGTGTACAGCAAAAAGATGAAAACGATGGGAATGATGACAAATTTTTTTGGAAGAATAACCTTAATTCAACCATCCAACAGATGTTTACAGATATGATATGTATTGATTCACAAAATTTTCTTATTCCTTTTAACACAATTGCTATTACTATTAGTATTATCTTTATAGGTATACATTTCTTGTTAATATCATCATTATAAACAAGTGACTACAATTGTTATTCTATTTATTTAAGACCCAAAAGTGAATGACAATATAATTTTTTGCTAAGTTGCGAATTGAAAAATTATGGAAAATTATATTGGAAAATGAAACTAACAACATATATAAATGTGAGATTGGTAGGGTTGGTGGCATACAAGAGAGTGGTAGAATCTGCAATTGAGGATTAGTGTTTGATTTACTTTACCCTTCAGTTTTTCTCTCTCTATTTGTTATTTATTTATTTGTCTTGGCGGTTCTTCTGTATTTTCTAAAAATTTTGATTTATTTCTTATTGACAAAGGTGTGAATTTTGATAGTGCATTTGAGGAGTTTGATACTTGGCATCAAAAGAGTTGTGGACTCTGGATTATAGCTCTATCAATTTTTGTTCATCTGATTCTGTAATTGTTGTTATTGGTTAATTGGCAGTACTGTAGCATTCTGGTGTGGACTGGCGCATCAGAGGGGGTTGTTGCGTATCCACATGATGATTCTAGTACCTTAGGTCTTATGTGACATGACATTTGGGTATTGAAAGATTTTTGTTATATCCTATAGTTTGTAAATGCTTTTTTGGATATATATATATATATATCCAAAAAAGCATTTACAAATAAATAAATAAATAATTATCTATATATATATATATATATATATATAGGGTTACTAAATTAAATAATATATATATATATATATATATATAGGGTTACTAAATTAAATAATGTTACCATGTGGATATTTGTGGGGCTTTATGGTCTTCTTTTGAGAATATATTGGTATTGCATTGATTAAATGTTTGTACTATGCACTAATTACGTGGGATATATGACATTTATAGGTCTGCATAAATATTACCTTTTACAAAATGGGTATTTATTGTTATATCACTTAGGGCCTTTTTGTTTCGGCTTCTACAAGTATAGCTTTCTGAAATGGACATTTTTTAAGTAGAGTTTTTAAAATGAGAGCTTTTATTAAAAAGGTATTGATTGTTTGATAGGACAAATATAGAAGCATTATTATAATTAAATTACCAAAATAAAGTTTTGTTACAAGAAAAAAAATAAAGTAAAATATTTAAAATTAAATAAGGATATCTTTAACATTTCAAACTTTAAAAAAGCTCAAAAAGATTCTTTTCCAAAAGCCTTAATTTTGTGCTTCTTCCAATAGACATAAAACAATTTTTTTAATAATTCAAAAGCTCTTCCACGTGGCAATCAAATGACACAAAAAAAAAAATTTAAAAGAGCTTTTGGCATTAAAAAAGCTCTTTTATCCAATAGAGAAGCCCAAATAAACGCTCTCTTAGATACTTTCTAGGATTTTATCTTATTACCATTTCTCAGGCGTTGAATGTTATTTCATTTATTTCTGTCTTGCCCCAATTTGAAATCATTCATCACTATGATGATGTGGCGCAACCAATGGCCAGTGGCATCTTCTTGCTTTCAATTCTTAAACAACCTTGGTCATTGACAGCTGCAATCAGTTTAAATACTTATTTTCATCTTCTATGGTCAAATGTCTAGTGTTCAACTGAAGGTGCTTGAGATAATCGGTTGTAAGTTCATAAAGGGAGTTAGAGTTGAAGAAGAAGAGATAAGGATAAGCAAAATGCTTTTTCCTAAATTATACCAGTTGAAGCTCAGAAATCTTCTAAGATTTGGCACTGGAAATTTATTTGAATTCCCCTAATTAAATGACCTCTAGATTGAGAGTTGCCCCAATTTCAAATCATTCATCTCCTACTCTAAATGTATAGATATAGCAAGGAGCAAAGTACTGAAGAATTGAAATTTGAGATTTGCCAGCTGACATATGTCCTCTCTTTGATGAAAAGGTAGCTCTTTGTAGATTTGTGTTTATAATGCGCAAACTTAAAAATCACTCTCATATATATTTTCCTTGCAAGCTGACTTCATAACTTGTTTTGTTGGCTTAGCTTTGAAAATCTACTTGGACATTTCACATCTTCTCTCTTTTTGATAAAACATGACATGGGATGGTGCAGGGTGCATTTTGAGGGCTAGAGAATATGATACTCAAACACTTGGATATATAACATCCAGTTGATATGGGACAACCAACTCCATGTAGATTCTTTTTGCAAACTAAAAGAAGTGAGAGTTGAATTTTATGAAGAAGTAATGAATATTGTTCAATCTAATACTCAGCAACTTCCAATCTTTCAAAATGTAGAAGCTCTCAACGTTGAGAATGATTTTGAAAAATAAAATGAAAGGAATATGATATATTATTTAACATTCACTGTAAGTTATTATGTGTCCTTGACCTTTTATTCATTGTAAGTCGTTAAATTCACTACACGAGGAATATCTATATATAATATAGGGGTGATCGATCCAATCCAATATGTTGGAAGAAAATATTGGAACTGTTAGCCTAAAGCTACATGATAATTTTGATGGTAACATTACACATTGATTCATTGAGATTTATTAACATGTTTATTTATGTGCAAAAGTAAGATCATTGAAATAATTGTAAAATCAAGAAGAGGCTTATTAAAATGAAGTGTTGAAGCTAAGGAGAAGACTACATATTAAAGGCACCAAAGTTTAAGAGCAAGGTTTAACTCAAGGAATGTGACACATGAGTAATGTTCAATCAATTGGTCATATATTTCACTATAAATATCCAAATGACATGATTCTTGAGCCTTTGGAAAGCTTACTCAATTTATAACATTTTATATGTTTTAAATAAATTCAAATTTCAAGTGCAAGGTTGTCCAAATCATCATGCAAGTTAAAAGACAAATACAAGCAGTAGACATGAGCACTAAATACTATTTTAGACATATCTTGAGCTAGAGATATTCAAATAACTTATTCTTGTGGCATTGGAAAGATGATTTAATGAAGCACATTTCATATTTTTTGAATAAATTCAAATTTCAAATGGAAGACTGACATAATTGACATGCAAGTCGGTGGACTGACACAAGGAAGAAAAATCAACTCACATGAGCACCAATTGGTCTTTTATCCATATCTTGAGCTAGAAATATCCAAATAACTTGATTATTATGGCATTGGAAAGATGATTTAATGGATCACATTTCATATTTTTTGAATAAATTCAAATTTCAAATGGAAGGCTGACATAATTGATGTGCAAGTTGGTGGACTGACACAAGGAAGAAAATTCAAGTCACATGAGCACCGAATGGTGTTTTGTCCATATCTTGAGCTATAGATATCCAAATAACTTGATTCTTGATGCGTTAGAAAGATTATTCAATTATTAAGATCTTTCATGTTTTGCAGATTTTCAAATTTCAAACGAAACATTGACAAAAATGGCAGATAAAATTACAGTTTTTATGGTGGGCAGAAAATTTGGAGTTGGTGTCTTCACTTGATTAAGTTCATCTCATTTGCCTATAAAAGGAGCCCTTCTCCCATGCATTCAACAAGAATCCATCAAGCAACAAAGTAAAAGAAATATCAAGTTTAGAGGGTTTTTATATTCTTTATCTACTCTTTGAAGAGAGTTGTACTTTTATTGTAAACAATTATCTTTGCTCTTGTATTGTGGTGAGAGTGAGATCTTCTTGTAAAGGATAATAGTTATCCTTCAGAGAACTCTTGGTGTGGCGTTATCAAGGGTTGAAGAAAGAAGCCTTGGTGAGGTTGTTTATCAAGAACAACTCTTGGTGTGGTGTTATCAAGGGTACGGTGAAAGAAAAAGCCTTGGTGAGGTTGTTCATCAAGAAGAACTCTTGGTGTGGTGTTATCAAGGGTTGAAGGAAAAGGTCTTGGTGAGATTATTCATCAAGCAAGTTGTAAAGATTTCTATAACTTAGTGAAAAGCCTAGCTTGTGGAGCTAGGAGCCTGTGGACGTAGGCAAGGTTTGCCGAACCACGTAAATTGAGTTTGCACTCTCTTTATCCCTATCCTCTTCACATTTACTTGCACTTGTGATTGTTCATTATTGTTATTCTCTTGATTGCATCTTTGATAACTTCTAATTTCATCTTCATTACCTTTATTCTCAAAGAAAGAGTGAACTAATTTTGATCTTTCAAGAAAAGTTTTATAAATCCGTTTTTAAAAATAAAAACCCAATTCACCCCCCCTCTTGGGTTGCCATACCTGGGTCAACAGGAACAACATACCAATTAAATTAATATTTGAAGGCACATCATCAAGAAGTAGAAGTTTTTTTTTTTATTTTTAAAGAATTTATGTATATTTCTATCCTTATGTGGCAATTTGATCTGTTAAAGAGTAGGTTCTTCACTTTTGACAAAGTCTTCAAGTCTATACCTCATATGAAGATACAAAACAACCAAAAAGTCAAGGGATTCTAAGTTTTTCATTGATGTTAACCCTTCAATGCTCAAGTCAATCTAGGGTAACCTTTGTGGTGAAAAAAAAAAGTGGGAAATGTGTGCAAAAGGAGTGTTTTCATAGAAGGAAAGCAATCTAACAATGACTACAATAGAGGTTGGCAGAGTTAAGTAACCTTTATCTTGGAGGCATAAATGGGGTTTTATAGGCAAATTAAACACAAGATCTAAATCCAAATTGTCGATGGATGTATGATCATAGAAGTTCATGTGGTCTTCGAGATGCTTCTTATTAGAATCCACAACCCTAATCTTTATATATTGAGAGGTGCCATATTGCTTAATTGATATTACCTCATTTTATTGGTTGACTGTGTTCAAGCTTAAATGTTGGTAGTCAAGAACCTAGAGCTCAACTCGCTTTCACTTGACCACCACCAAATTGAGGGTTGATTTGGTGCTTTGAGAACATTGTAGTGAAGATGGGGTATGAACACCTTAAAAGAGTTAGAAGACTTATGGTGCTATAGATGCTCTATCAAGAACATGAACTCAGTTTCACTTCCACTAAATCGAGATTCAATTTAGTAAGACTCATTTTAGTATTACCTTTTTTGGTTGAGAGTTGTGCTCATGCTTCAAGAGTGACGCTTTTTTTTTTCAACCCCTAAGGATTTCCTTTTGCAATTTGGCTCCAAGAAGGGTTGTTCAAGCTCACTATTACTTTGAGGACCTTCATGCTGTTAGTGTATGTGAGCTAATAATATATAGGTGACATACAGGGGTCTATGTGATAGGGTTCACCATAAATATGGTGTTCCATATCATATAAAGGGATATGCCTCTTCAACAGGGGACACATGATGGAATTATTACATGTAACTACAATAACCATCAGTTGGTTAATTGCAGTTTTCTGCAAAGAGGTATGTATGTGCCTGATGTATGTTAATAAGTGTTTGAAAACACTTGGTGATGCCTATTGGTTTATTATAAATACCCCCTTAGTATAGACTTGATTTTATCCTATTTATTCTGTATGTAACCAACAACCTAATGACAGTGTTCAATCCATCTACAAAAATCCTTCAGTGGAATCAGAGCCAGGTTGTAAGATTGTTGAAGTTTTTGTGTAGGGATAATACAAAAGAGAGTTCCATTTTTAATTTATGTCTCGTGGAAGTGAATTGTGTTGAGAAGGAATTCAAAGACAATCAATATTATATTGGGAAATCTTCAAAATCAGAAAAGCCAAAATTGATCAAAGTCAGGAGACCCATTCAAGTAATTAGAGATTTTCCTCCTGGTCATGGTCCTTTGTCAAAAATTAATATTTTGGATAAAGAAAAAGGAATTATTATTGATGAAAGTGTTGAAGATAATTTGAAAAGGAAGGAAATTAGTCATCCAAAAGAAGATTCAGAAGAAAATTCTAAAAATTCAAGTTTCTAGAGGCTTAGGGGTGCCCGGGTAGAAGAAGCAAATCTCAAATCAGTGTGCAGGGGTGTAATTACAAAAACAATGTCGCACACTTGAAATTCACGCACTAAATTTTGCTCCAAGCCCACCCACCTTTAGCATATTGTTACAGCTCGCCCAATTTGCTTGCTAGAATGGCCCAAAATGTGCACAAAAGGCTTGGCCCGATTTCTAGAAGACATGCAACCCAAGCCCATTTTCTAGAAACTCTAGCAAGTCAAATATGTACAACTCTCACATGTAAATATAGATTGTCAATGGTAGTTCACCTACCACACCTAATTTAGGTAGGACTCATTTGTAGCCATTGGATGTATTGAATCCTAGCCATTCATTTGGGAGGTGGATTAGTATAAATACCCCTCCATGGCTCATTTGTAAGGCATCCTAGAAAATCTAAGCTAATCCAAGAAAATACAACACAAAGCATTGTAAGAGTTCTCTTGTGTAATACAAAGCTCATTTGCATTAGCAATACTTGCCTCTAAGTTTCATCTCTTCTTCTAGCCTCTAAAGCTCTTTTGGCTCAACGGTCCTAACTTCTCCTTGAGCGAGAAGCACACTACAAGGCTTACTTAGCAACTTTCGGGTTCAAGTTGTCTAAGTGCCGCACGAGCAACTGCGCAAAACTCTAAACTCGTGACAGTTGGTATCAGAGCACGGTTCGAGCACAAGAACAAATGGCATTCGATATTGAAGTGACCATGGAGGAGCAAGTCCGCGGACGTGAGGAACAACCTCAGCCTCAACCACGCCCACAAGGAAAACGAGGTAAGTCCAAAGCTCCCTCCTCGGAATCCTTAGAGCCTCGTGTTGCTAGCATAGAGCAAACTATCTCGAGTATGGACAATGCTATCGAGGGCCTCTCCGATCGTCTCGAAGGACTAGAGACGGATTATGGAGAGATCACCCAAGCGACAAAGTCCACAATACTCGAATTTAGTGAAAACCTCACACGAGAGCTCGTTAGCTTGCGAAGCTTTGTGGAGCGTGAGTTGCGGGCAATCCGTGCGGAAGTAGAGGAATCTCGCACGGAATGGGAGAAGCATCATTGCAAACATGCTAGCCCCTATTACTCGAGTCCTAATGGGCTAAGCAACATGCAAGTGCCTACTCCCGCCACATACCATGGCACTCGCAACGCTACGGAAGTCGAAAACTTCCTATTTAGCTTGGAGCAATACTTCGAAGCCAAAGGTGTCCACGACGACGCTTCAAGAATTGGCATTGCACCTACTTTCCTTCGCGATGTAGCCCAACTATGGTGGCGTCGAAAGCATGGCGACGCGGGCAAAGGCATCGTCATCCTCCGCACATGGGAGGATTTCAAGAGAGAGCTACGGAAGCATTTCTCTCCAAGCAACGCGAAAAAGGAGGCAAGGGGTTGCCTCCGCCGTTTGAAGCAAAGCGGCACCATTCGCGAATACATCAAAGACTTCACCACAATCATCCTTGAAATCGAAGGTATGTCTGAAAAAGACTCCCTCTTCTACTTCCTTGATGGTTTAAAAGATTGGGCAAGGGTTGAGCTTGAGAGGCGTGGCGTGCAAAACCTTGATGACGCCATAGCCATAGCCGAATCCCTTGTCGACTACACGTCCCAATCCAAAGAAAGGAAGGCCAACCACGGCAAAGGTGGGGGAGAGCGGAATACCAAGAAAGGACATGATCGAAGGGATGGTGGTGCGCGCAAGGCTTTCAGAGGGGACAAACGAGACACGCCTAACAAAGGTAAGTTTGAAGCCCCTAAACCTAAAAGTCCTTGTTTTATATGTGATGGTCTTCATTGGGTTCGGGATTACCCAAAGAGGAAGACCCTCAACGCCTTTGCCACTCAACACGAGGGCATAAACAATGAAGAACCACAAGCGGGGATGGGTTCTCTAAGCACGATTGGCACACTTAAAAGACCCACACCTATGCAAAAGGGTCTTATGTATGTGAGCGCCATAGTCAATGGCAAAGACGTGCGTGCGATGCTTGACACGGGAGCCACGCACAACTTCATTTCGGAGGAAAAGGCCAAACGGTTAGGCCTCAAATACACCCACGGAGGTGGCACCATCAAGGTGGTAAACTCACCCGCCAAGGCAATATTGGGAGTGTCTAAGGCAACAATGGTACAACTTGGCACATGGAACGGTAAGCTTGATTTCTCTATTGTTCCCATGGATGATTTTCAAGTAGTGCTTGGCATGGAATTCTTCGATCAAGTCCATGCTTTCCCGATACCATCTTCAAACTCCCTCAACATACTCGATGGGAGCCATTCATGCATGGTGATGGCGGAGCGTGCAACGAAGGTTGAAGGCAAAATGCTCTTCGCACTACAATTCAAACGGGGAATGAAGAAGGATCCAAGTTTCCTTGCCACCGTTCGAGAACTAAACGATGGAGAGGACGTTGCCGTTGCCAAGGATCCAATGCCAAAGCAAATTCAAGCCATCCTTGAGAAATACAAGGATGTCATGCCCCAAGAACTTCCAAAGATGTTGCCTCCACGACGGGAAGTGGATCATGAGATCGAGTTGGAGCCCGGTGCAAAGCCTCCAGCCATGGCACCTTACCGCATGGCGCCACCCGAACTTGCGGAGTTGAAGAAGCAACTCCAAGATTTACTTGATGCGGGATATATCCAGCCCTCAAAAGCTCCATACGACGCACCCGTCCTCTTCCAAAAGAAGAAGGATGGATCCCTCCGCATGTGTATCGACTATCGGGCACTTAACAATATCACAATCAAGAACAAGTACCCGATTCCACTCATTGTGGAGTTATTTTATCAACTTGGCAAGGCTCGATACTTCACAAAGCTTGACTTGAGATCGGGGTACTACCAAGTGCGCATTACCAAAGGTGACGAGCCAAAGATCGCATGTGTGATAAGGTACGGTGCTTATGAATTCTTAGTCATGCCATTCGGCCTCACCAATGCACCCGCCACATTTTGCACCCTCATGAATAAGCTCTTCCATCCCTATCTCGATCGGTTTATAGTGGTGTATTTGGATGACATTGTGGTCTATAGCACTACTCTCGAAGAGCATGTGCAACATCTCCAACATGTCTTCCAAGTGCTACGCGACAACGAACTCTGCGTCAAGAAGGAAAAATGTTCATTTGCCCAACGAGAGGTAGAGTTCCTTGGCCATTGGATACGAGATGGAAAGCTCATGATGGATCAAGCAAAGGTGAAGGCCATCCAAGAATGGGAGCCTCCAACCAAGGTACCGGAGCTAAGATCTTTTCTTGGGTTGGTTAATTATTATCAGCGATTTATTATGGGCTACTCAGCCAAGGCCGCCCCTCTCACGGATCTTCTCAAGAAGAACCGCGCATGGCACTGGTCCGAAGAGTGCCAAGATGCCTTCGAAGAACTAAAGAAGGCCATATGTGAAGAACCAGTGTTGGTGCTACCTGACCACACCAAGCCTTTTGAATTACACACGGATGCATCCGACTTTGCCATAGGGGGAGTTCTAATGCAAGAAGGGCACCCCATTGCATACGAGAGCCGCAAGCTTAATGACACGGAGCGTCGATACACGGTCCAAGAGAAGGAAATGACGGCCATCATCCATTGCCTACGGGTTTGGCGACATTACTTGCTTGGTTCCCACTTTGTCATCAAAACTGACAATGTGGCAACAAGCTACTTTCAAACACAAAAGAAGCTTAGCCCCAAGCAAGCAAGATGGCAAGATTTCTTGGCCGAGTTTGATTATAGGCTAGAGTATAAAGTGGGCAAGGCAAACGTTGTGGCCGATGCCCTAAGTCGCAAGGCGGAACTTGCCACCTTGAGTGTAAGTCGTCCACAAAGTGTGCTCATCGACCGCATTAAAGAAGGCCTAGAGCGCAATCCCTCAGCCAAGAACCTCTTGAAGTTGGCAAGTGAGGGGAAGACATGGCGCTTTTGGCTTGACGAAGGCATACTCCTCACAACTGGAAATTGCCTATTCGTGCCTAGACATGGGAACTTACGGAAGGAAATCATCAAGGAGTGCCACGATTCTAAGTGGGCTGGTCACCCAGGTATGGCACGAACCCTTGCACTCGTGCAAGATTCCTACTATTGGCCTCAAATGCGGGAAGACATGGAGGGCTATGTGAGAACTTGTCTTGTGTGCCAACAAGACAAGATTGAGCACCAACGTCCAGCGGGGTTGCTTGAACCCCTACCCATTACGGAAAGGCCATGGCAAAGCGTGTCGATGGACTTTATCGTGGCCTTACCAAAGTCCGAGGGGTATGAAAGCATAATGGTGGTGGTTGATCGATTTAGCAAATATGCCACCTTCATACCCGTTTCCACGGATTGCACCGCGGATGAAGCCGCTCGAGCATTCCTCAAACACATAGTGAAGCTATGGGGAGTTCCACAAAACATTGTAAGTGATCGTGACCCTCGCTTCACCGGTTGATTTTGGGGAGAGCTCTTCAAAACGTTGGGGACCGACTTGAGCTTTTCAACAAGCTTCCATCCTTAAACCGATGGGCAAACCGAGCGCATCAATGCTTTACTCGAGTTGTACTTAAGGCATTATGTGAGCGCTCATCAACATGATTGGGCAAAGTTGCTAGATGTTGCCCAATTCTCATATAACCTCCAAAGGAGCGAGGCAACGGGCAAGAGTCCCTTCAAGATCGTGACGGGACAACAACCAATGACACCACATGCCATAGCTTCAACGTATGGAGGAAAGAGTCCCGCGGCCTACAAGCTTGCAAAAGAATGGCATGAGCAAGCCGACATCACAAGAGCATGCTTGGACAAGGCCGCCAAGAAGATGAAGAAATGGGCGGATACAAAGAGACGACACCTCACATTTCAAAAGGGGGACTTGGTACTCATCAAGCTCCTACCCCAACAATTCAAATCACTTTGCAAAGTGCACAAGGGGTTGGTGCGAAAATATGAGGGTCCTTTCCCAATTGTCAAGCGAGTGGGTGAAGTCTCTTACAAGGTACGGTTGCCCCCTAACCTCAAGATCCATCCGGTCTTCCATGTGAGCTTCCTCAAACCCTATCATGAGGACAAGGAAGATCCAAGTCGAAGTGAGTCCAAACGAGCACCCACAGTCGTCATGACCTCATTCGACAAGGACGTGGAGTACATCCTTGCTGATCGAGTAATACGAAGGAGAGGAGTTCCACCATACACCGAATACTTGGTGAAGTGGAAAAACCTTCCGGATAGTGAGGCGAGTTGGGAACGCGAAGATCTCTTGTGGCAATTTGGCGAGCACATCCAACGCTACAAGGAAGAGAGCGCGCTGAGGACGTCGCGAAAATAGGTGGGGGAGGATGTTACAGCCCACCCAATTTGCTTGCTAGAATGGCCCAAAATGTGCACAAAAGGCTTGGCCCAATTTCTAGAAGACATGCAACCCAAGCCCATTTTTTAGAAACTCTAGCAAGTCAAATATGTACAACTCTCACATGTAAATATACATTGTCAATGGTAGTTCACCTACCACACCTAATTTAGATAGGACTCATTTGTAGCCATTGGATGTATTGAATCCTAGCCATTCATTTGGGAGGTGGATTAGTATAAATACCCCTCAATGGCTCATTTGTAAGGCATCCCAGAAAATCCAAGCTAATCCAAGCAAATACAACACAAAGCATTGTAAGAGTTCCCTTGTGTAATACAAAGCTCATTTGCATTAGCAATACTTGCCTCTAAGTTCCATCTCTTCTTCTAGCCTCTAAAGCTCTTTTGGCTCAACGGTCCTAACTTCTCCCTGAGCGAGAAGCACACTACAAGGCTTACTTAGCAACTTTCGGGTTCAAGTTGCCTAAGTGCCGCACGAGCAGCTGCGCAAAACTCTAAGCTCGTGACAATATGCTCTTGATAGCTCATTTATTGCTTGCGCATGAGTTTCACATGTCTGACAGCACCGTTCTTCTAGGCATTTTTCTGCCATCATGCACATGAAGTCAATGCAACCAAGGATTTACACTTCATGTTTTGATAGACCCGACCTGCTCACAGATCTGCGTGTTGACCTCGTTGACTTCTCTTCTCCTTGTAACTTTGACTCCTTGATCGCTTTACTGACCATATTAACTGAGCTGCTACACGAGCCAGATTGACCAAATGAACCAGTTTGAGTCATTTTTGGTTCAACTCGACACCTCATTCAATTTTGGATTGGTTCAGGGCCCAAACGCAATCTCATTCAGTAAAGTTTGGTAGCCAAAGGTATTTCGGCCCATCAAATTGTTTTGTGGCCTCAAATTTCATATATTCACCTATTTTTGTCATTTTAGTGGTCCTTAGTCGAATCAACAACAAACATTATGTGGCGCCCAAATTCAAGCGACTATTCCAACAGGTTTTTGGCTTCCAACCCACGTGAAGAATATAAAGTTTACAACACTTAATTCAACAGTAAGGGAGTTGACTTGGAGTTGTGTTGTGCATGGTACAAGGCCTTTTCGCTTACAGAGGGATTTGATGCACTACAATTCCAAAACTCTTTTCAAGCGTCTCTAAAATTTTCAAGAGACGAAGGACCGAATCTGCTACTCTTCGCAATCCAAAGGTACCATATCATCGGACTAGGCTGAGTAATTATCATTGTTGAGTGATTCTAACCCATTAGTTGTCAGTCTATTTATTACATTTTATATAATATTTAAATAAGTATTGTAATACACATTTGTAGCCACATTAAATATTATTAAGAGTGGATATTACTACTATTATTATTATTTGTGTTTTCTTTTTTTTTTTTCTTTGTTGTTGGTTGTATTGAAAGTTTCCTAGAGTTCTTGTTATTATATTTGGGAGTGGTTGTTGGTGTAGTTAATAATTCGAGATCATATGGCCACCAAAAACCAAATTGAAAGTGTTAAAGTTGAAAGACTTAGTAACCATAACTTTTGTTTTTGGAAGTAAAGGATCACATATTTATTAACACATAAACGTACTTATTATATGTTGGAAAAAGAAAAACCTGCTATAGGTGATGCACAATGGGCTAAATGGATAATAGATAATGAATTAGCCAAGGCTATAATCTTGAACCACATGCAAGATGATCTACTTCCTTTATATGAGGGCTGCAACATTGCTAAGGAAATAGTGGATGTCTTGGAGGAAAAATATGGTACCAAATCTTAGGCATATATCCAATTGCTTTTAAAGCAATATAGTGAGATGCATATGTCAGAAAATGATAGCATAGGAGATCATATTTGAAACTTGAGATTCATGCCAAAGATCTATCCAATGTTGGTCATGAGATTGCTGATAAAATGCAAGTGTCAATGTTACTAAACAGGTTGCCACCTTCTTAGGCAAAGAGGAGATCATATTATGAACATGTGGTCACTTTTTTAAATTGTAGGCGAATAGAATTGTCTATGATGACTCTTCTTGCTCTATTGGCTATTGAAGAAGGTAGAATGAACTGTGAAAAGAAAGTGGCAACAATCTCCTCATAGTCAGAAGTTCAAAATAACCCAATTCAAATCAATCCAAGGTACAACAGTTTCAAAAATGAAAGAAACATCCCAAAGGCAAGAATAGCAACAACAAACAAAACAACAAGAAATGCAAGAAAAGGTGCTTTATTTGCGATAACATTTGTCATTTCAAGGCTAAATGACATCGTCGTAAGTAGAATAATAATGTCTCCAAGGAAGTGATTTTAACAGTCTTTGAAGCACTTGTTGCTGAATCTGACAATAAGTGGTGGATAGCTTATGGTGCGACCAGTCTTGTTTGCAAGGATAAATCTCACTTTATTACATTCCAAGATAAGGAAAAGGGAGAACATCATTTATATATGGGTAATAATACTTATATCGATGTTCTTGTTGAAGGAAATTGCAAAATCACAACAGATTCTTCTACCATCATTTTAAAGAATTTTTTGTTCACTCATACAATTAGAAGGAATTTAGTTTTTGTTTCCGTTTTAAAGACCAGAGGGTCCAAGATTAGATTTAGGAGTGGGGTAATCATTATTTCTCAGGGTAAAAATGTACTTTTGAGTGGCCTTCGTATCAATAACTCATATTCCATTTCTAATAATAATAAAAATAATTGCTCTTTTAAGTATGCCTTTGTGTCTAGTTCCTTAAATTCTACTTTATTATGGCAGTTAAGGTTAGGTCACATAAATAAGAATAAAATGTTGCGTATCCATAAAGGATAAAGGATTAATACCTAAAGTAAATCTAAATGACTTTAACATTTGTGAATCATATGCTAAAGGAAAATTATCGAGAAAATCTTTCTCACCACATTGACAATCATCTGATTTTACTTGAGGTAATTCATACATATTTATGTGGAGCTATAAAAGTCAAGATACATATAGGATTGGAATATTTTATAATTTTTATTGATGATTTCTCTAGATATGGTCATATTTATCTTTTGAAGCATAAGTCATAAACTTTGAAGAAATTTTAGGAATATAAGTTAGGAGTTGAAACTCAATTAGGTAGATCTATTAAAACCCTAAATAGTGATTGTGGTGATGAATATGAAGCCATTGATTCATTTTGTAAATAGAGTGGGATACGATATAGTTATACTATATCATATAGCCCACTACAAAATGGGATTATTGAAAGATGCAATCAAACTCTAATAGATATCTATGTTAACAAATTCTAATATGCCTTTACATTTTTTAGGAAAGGCATTATTGAGTGCTACTAAGATTTTGAATAGAGTTGAAACAAAGGCTAAATCATTTGCACCATATGAAGTTTGGCAAGGTGTCAAATCTAATTTATCTCGTCTTCATATTTAGGGTTTTAATGCATAAGTGCTGATTCCTGAACCCTTACAAGATAAATTAAGTTCTAAAGTTGCTGATAAAAAATATATGGGTTATTCAAATAGTGAAAGTTGTTTTCATTTTATCATTTTGATAAGGAATTGATTGAAAGTCGTGATGTTGTTTTTCACGAATCACATGATGTTGTCATTTCTCTGTATTTTCCCCCACTTTTGGAAAATGATGATAATACCCCTCCAACGTTGTCATCATTGGATAACCTATACAATCCATTTGGAGCAAACGTAAACGTGAACCATCCACAAAATTGTGAAGCCATTACATCTTTCATTAGATGAGGTAAATCCTATAGGCAAGGATCCTAGAACTTATTCTATAGTCATGTCTCAATCGGATTCTAAAGAATGGGAAAAGCTATGATTGGTGAGTTAGGAAAAATAAAATTTGGGAATTAGTTGATTTACCGAAAGGCAGAACTCTCATAGGTTGCAAATGGGTTCTAAAAAAAAGAAATTAAAGGCAGATGGAAGCTTAGATAAATATAAGGCAAGCCTTATAACTAAAGGTTATACACAATAACCTGGTATTGACTTCATTGAGACTTACTCACCAGTGGCAAAGTTAACATCTGTTTGGATACTCATGTCAATAATTGCAAGGATGGATCTTGAATTATATCAGTTAGATATCAAAATAGCTTTCTTGAATGGTGAATTGATGGAAGATATCTATATGATCCAACCAAATGGTTTTGTGGTTACAGGACATGAGAACAAAATCTATAAGTTAAAAAGGTCTCTTTATGGATTAAGGCAATCATCTAGGTAGTGGTATTTAAAATTCCATGAAGCGATTTTGGAATTAGGATACCAAATGAATCCACTAGATTACTGTGCATACAGTTGGAAGTGCCAAGATAAGTTTTCTATCTTATCACTGTATGTTGATGGCATTCTATTAGCTACTAACTGCAATGATATGATAAGTAAGAGTAAAGCATATCTTAATTCTCGTTTGAGATGAAAGACATGGGTGAAGCCTCCTATGTTTGGGCATCAAGATTACATGATATGGAAATTCCAAGTTATTATAGCAACATCAAGAAAATTATCTAGATAAAGTACTTAAGTGTTTTAACATGACAGAATTTAAACCATTGAGTACACCTATATGCAAGTCTAAAACTCTTGCTAAAGATGTCTCCTAAAGCTAAAGAGGAAATGCAAGAGATGCAAAATGTTCCTTATGCACAAGCAATTAGAAGTTTGATGTATGTAATGACTAGCACAAGGCCAGATATATGGCATCCAATGAAAGTAGTAAGTCGATATCAATCAAATCTTGGTAAAACACATTAGCAAGCAGTCAAAAGGATTATGAGATATCTAAAAGGCAAAAAAAAAATATGAAACTATACTTCAAATTAATTGATCTAGAACTTGTTGGCTATTATGATGCAAATTTTGTAGGTGATTTAGAAGATAGAAAGTCAACAAGTGGTAAGATTTTCCTATTTGGAGGAACTGTTATTTCTTGGCTTAGTAAGAAACAAAGTTATGATGGAAAGTCTACCATGAAAGCTGAATATATTTCGTGTATCATAGTCATAAGTACTGTAGAATGGGCTAAGCGGTTCATTGAAAGCTTACAATTCGATTGAATTGTTAAGCTAAACAATGTGTTTTGTGATAGTAAGTCTGCCATCTTTTTAAGTAAAGGTGGAGCAAATAGCTCGAAGGGCAAACACATTGATATTAATTATCAGTATATCAAAGATATATTTGAGAGGGGAGAAATTAAAGTAAACTATTTTCCCTTTGGTGAGATGGTGGTTGATCCTATGACCAAAGGATTATCTCTAGATAAGTTTAGAAAGCGTGTGACTACAATGGGTTTGAAAATCATCTAGATATGTAGGCAGACATGTGGTATGGATACTATTGTAAATATCTTGGGGAGCCCAAGATTAACAATAATATAGCTCTCTCTGGTTTTTTAATTATTGGTCAAATAAAAGATAAAGAACACTAGCGAGGTAACAAGAGCTCTAGTAGATCTCTAGAGTGTAAAATCCATTTTGAGGCATCTAGAGTGGTCTATATAACATCAGGCGCATAGTGTAAAATTTGTTGATAAGGTACATTAAGGAAAACCTTAGGAAAGCGGAAGTACTTGATCTAAATTTCGGACATAGGTCAAATAGATTTATTTGGCTAAAGTTGCCAACTGTAATTAGGTATGGATTATATTTCCTAATTCGAGAGAAGTGTGTAATTTTTCTTTATGTAAAGTGAAGTCATCTGACAAAGAAATTCTAGATGTGATGAATTATGGTTAAAATCGTGTACATGTAAAAACAAGGTAACATATTCTAATGTCAGTTTGAGAAGTCAAACTAGCTATATATTTTTAGATCAAGTGCGAGTTGTTAGTTTATGTGACCTAATAATATATAGGTGACAAACAGAGGTCTATATGATAATTTTCAACCATAAATATAGTGTACTATATCACATAAAGGGACGTGTCTCTTCAACAAGAAACACATGATGGAATTATTGCATATAACTACAATCATTACCTGTTGGTTAATTGCAGTTATCTGCAAAGAGGTATGGATGTGTCTGCTATCTATTCAAATGTGTCGATGTCTATTCATAAGTGTCTGAGAACACTTGGTAATATTAATGCCCATTAGTGTATTATAAATACCTCCTTAGTACAGACTTCATTTTATCCTATTTATTCTGTGTGTACCCTTTATGTATCCAATAGCCTAAGGGCAATGTTCAATCCATTCACAAAACCCTTCACATACTTCCCAATTAAAGCTCGTTTTAGTACAGAAGTCAATTCCGTGTTGGTTTTGACTTGGCATTGAAGGAAATTTCTAATCTTGTTTTTGATAGCTATCTCCTTCATGCTTGATTGATGTGCTTCTATTTTTTCCTTGGAATGGCTTTGTAGGCAAGTATGTTATATAGCAGTTAGTTAAAGTTATGAAAATATGGTTGATTGTGTATCTATTTTGTAGGTTACGAAGACTTAATTAATAGAGTTATATAAAAATATATGAAATTTCATGATTTTCAAAAACTTGAATTGTTTAGAGTCTAATTAAAAAAAAAAAAAAGTTAACTTTATATTTAATAGGATTCTTGTCTTGTTGAGGTTTATTTTAAAAAGTAAAAAAAGAGAAAACAGTTAATATATTTGTATAACGTTTAATTTAACTCAATGATACAATTAATATACCATTTTAGTTTCCTTTCTTTATACGAATGTTATTATATTTTTAAATTAGGAAAAGTAACAGATCAACATGATCCTCAACATGGCTAATAAATTAATAAGAAAATTCTAAGATCAAACAATTTAGGTGAAGCTTCGATCAGAAGTTATTCCTCTTCCTTCTTAGGTGCCGATAACAATTCTGATCAACGAGAACTGACCAGAAGTTTGGAAGCAATGAATGCAACTACAAAAACAGTAGCTCTCTAATACTTGAGTCAGTAACAGATTAACTATTTTGATGCAAAATAGTGTTTAAGCTCGTGTACTTAATAATTGTCCACCAGGAAATGATGAATCCTGCAACTACACCTGCAATGTTTATGAACAACTTGGGGTTTGGGGTTTAAGGGGTGTAGAATCCTTAATTTCTGAATTAGATTTACTTGTATCTATAGGCCAATCAACACATGTACACACTTGACCGTTTATTAGGAGACATGTGGTACCATCTTTGCGAGAAATATGTCCTTCTAGAATATCCATACTTCTGTCAAATGTTCTATATCCGAAGTCACAACTAACAGCCATGTGGACTGCTAAATGTCATGTGATCCATAAATTCTGCCGTGAAAACGGAAGTAAGCATAAATCGTGATTTCTGCTTGTAGTTTTAAACATGCGCGATGGTTAACTCTTAGAAACCTTTTGTGGCTTGATCATACCAAGTTTTCATCAAATTACTTCTTTTGTAAAAAAGGGAATTGATACCAAGCTGTTAATCAAAGATATAAGGGGCTTTCTACTTATGTTCGATAATCACCATTTACAAAAACGGCGGGGCTATTGGCATCCAAATATATAAATGCTTTAAACACAAAATTACTTTGTAAACCCAATTTTAAAATTTAAGAATAAGTATAGTACTCTCTACATCCTTCATAATACCAATAAAACCTCTTAAATAAACATGTTTGTTTATTCACTTTAATGTTACTTGCACACCCATACTACGAAACTATAAGAGGCATATTTTCTTTCTTTTTTTCTTATCAGTCATTCTCCTACCATTTCATTCTCCCTACTTCAGCAAAAAATTTCTTTAGTCGATGAACCATCACTATAATCCTCTCATATTTGTTCATTTGATTTTCTTAACATGCGTCAAGATAAGTATTGAGTGGAGTCTAATAAATGTTGCAAGGTTCTTGCTTTATATGAAGATTTGGGTCTCGATTCATTTAACGAGAATGCACTAGCTAGTCAGCTATTATTGATAAACGTAGCCATACTCCCACCTGTCTTCATCTCTCACTCTATAACTTCCCTTTATAAGATGACGAAGTCATGTGAAAGAATTGGAAAAGAAATCAGTTAAACCAATAATAAAGCCTAGAAACGCATACCTTTTAATTTGTTAGGATCTTTCCTAAAAACAATTTTATTTTTCATAATTTGGATACATATACTTTAAATTCTATTTTCTTATAAATTTTCTGATCAAAAGGGCTTAAGGGGCCTGGGCCCTTCAAGCCAAACTGTAGGGTCCACAACGATGAAAAAAAAAAAACTCTATTTCACTATCATATCTATTGAAATTGTATATATTGGCCCCTCCAGTAAAAAACGTAAATGAGATATAATGTAAATTCACTATGAAATAAGTCATAATTCTATACAATAACCTTCTAAATTATTCATATTTATATAAATGAGAATGAATTATTGAGTGCCATATTTATGATTTATATTATGAGTTTCTTTTATTCCTTTTTTAATTTATTACTTTTATCATCTTGCTCTTAAGGAAAAGTTAACCATTTTATATTCAACTTTCCTTTTTTGAATTCCTCAAATTTTTAGTTACAAAAAGCAAATCCAATTTTTATTTATTTTTTTGTCTTTTATCATTACTTGCTTCTTCAATATATTAAATATGTAAAGTTTTCAATCAATGATCTTTCAAATTTTTTTTTCATATATACTATTTAAGTATTTTTTTCATTTTTGTTTTGTTGATTTAGATTAATTGATATGTATTTTCATTTCTTCATTTCCAAAATATGTATAAGAATTTATTTTTGATTAATGTTCGTAACCTTAAATATTAATCAATCCATATATTTTTTTATGCTTTAATTTATAATATAGTGTTATATATTGCATAACCTTAAAAATTAATCAATGAAAATATTGTTTTCATACTATAATATAGTTTTATGTATTGCATAACATTAAAAATTAATCGATCAATTTATTTATTTCTTATGCTTAATCTATAATATAGTTTTATATGTTGCCCACACCTGATTAGGGTTTAAGTTGAGATAGGTATGTATTAATTATGTTTTAAAAAAAAAGTAATTTGTTTAATTAAATATTTGTCCTACTGATTAGTAAATTACTTCATGGATCTTTTAGTGATAAAATTTTGTTTAAAAATAATTGTTATGTTGAGTATGTATTTAGGTGGGAGTAGCTAGCCTCATCCTTACAAAAGTTATCATTTATATTTAATAGCATTCTTGTCATGTTTGTTAGGATATAAGCCAAATAAAAGGATTTTAGAAAAATACTAAAGGATACTCCTAAATTCTTGATAAGGTTAAAGATCCTATTAGGAGGTTTCTAAGTAAATTAGGAAATAAAGAAGAAATAAGAGAATCCTACTTCAACTAGGAAAGGAAGAATAATCATATTTGAAATAAGAGAGCTTTACCGGGGAAGGAAGAGGATTCCTATTACCAAAAAGAAAAGGTAAAGACTAGGACTAGGAAGCCTATATAAAGAATCCTACTCCTTGGTTACAAGGACACTACTTCAAGCATCTTATGGTTTAACTCTATGTAAAGTCCTCTTTTGTGAGGTGATTAAAATTCTTCTTGGAGGTGTGAGTGAGTTAGACAGCTCAAAAAGAAGGGGTGCATTAGGGGTCTTTGGGAAAGGTTATTGGCAGAGAGTTCAAAGTTTATATAATTATAATAATTTTTCATATAGTGAAATATTATTTCTAGCAGCTGGTGGTTCCTCCAAATTTGGAGTTTTCCATATAAAAATCATTGTGTTATTATTACTTTATTCTTGTTCTTATTTCTCTATTATTTGCCTTGGTTTCATAACATTGTTGAGTTTTATTTAAAAAATAATATAGGAGAAACATAATATTTTATATATATAGCATTCACCTTAATTTATTACTTGCAAGTGACCATTTGGTTTATTTTTGTGAAGTCTATGGCTCAACTTGTGTAGTACATGTACATAAATTACGTAGGCGCACAATTGAATTGGCACCGGATTGCCAAACACGCATCAGATGTAGTGTTAGACATGCAGAGATAGAAGGTTAGCGCATCCATGTGAAGATCATCACGTAGGAGCAAGGATTGGTGTAGGAGCGTGGACTATGGGTTTGTGGATGCATCTGGACAGAGAGTTGGCGTAGAAGTGCGGGTACTTTGGCGCAAGAGCACGAGTCTGTTTCCTAGGCAAAATAGGATTACTTGTTACGCAAGAAGTTGGCCTATAATCATTTGATTATAAATAAGAGACGTGTTTTTCAGTGTAATATAGTTCTGAGAGAGCTGGAAAAGAGAGAAAAGAAAGAGGGCTAGGGTTTAGAGAGATTGAAAGCCTTCTTCGAGTGTGAGAGGCTAAATTTCTTCTAGTTGTCCCTAGCAACACTGTTGTCTCTTTTGCATCTCTTGTTTTTCATCATAGTGGATTGATCATCACCAACAACTGGACATAGCATCACATATTATGATCTGAACTAGTATAAATCCTTGTTCTTGTGTTTTCTTTGTTTTTACTTCGCTTAAGGTGTGTACTTAATCTCCTAGATTAATTCTATAATAAGCCGCTTGTGAATGTGTGTGCTGCTCTTCTTCACAACAAATTGGTATCAGAGCCTAATTACAGCTATTTGGGGATCTTTGGTGGCCAAAAGTTCTTATCACAACATGTGTTCTATAAAATTTCTCACTCATAGCTACGCAGTACAAGAGGTGTTCAAAGAAATTTCTGAGATGGCTGCATCAACTAGCAAGTATGAGATCGAAAAGTTTGATGGTAGTAACAACTTTGCTATTTGGAGGATGAAGATGTTGGCTTTGTTGGGAAACTTAGGATTGGATGAGGCACTTAAGGGCAAAAGTAAGATGCCAGAAAGCTATAGTGCTGAAAAGAAGAGTGATATCATGATGAAAGCTTACAACACGCTAATTATCTGCTTGAGTGACAAGGTGTTGAGGTAAGTCTTAAAGATGAAAATTGTGATTGAGATATGGTTAACGCTTAAAAGCCTTTACATGACTAAGAATTTGTCCAGTAAGTTATATTTAAAAGCTAAATTGTTTACATTCAAAATGGCTAAAGATAAAAACTTGCAAGACCACATTTATGAATTTAACAAGTTATGCTTAGATTTAGAAAATATAGAAATAGATATGATGATGAGGATAAAGCTTTATTTCTGTTACATTCTCTTTCAAAATCATATGAGATGTTTGTAGATATTTTGAAGCATGGTAGGGAGTCATTATTGCTTGATGATGTGATTGGTGCATTGAATTTTAAAAATCTACAAAGGAAGAATGAGTTGGGTGAATACTGAGGTAAAGGGTTGCATGTTAGATGTAGGAGTGACAAACATGATTACAAGGGTAAGTCACACTCAAGGCCGAAGTCAAGGGGTAAGAAAGCGATAATATGCTATCATTGTCATGAGAAGGGATATTAGGAGGCCTTGTCCCAAAAGAAACGAGAATAAGAAAGGTAAGGAGCAAGAAAAGTGTGATGCTATTATTGTAGAGGATGGATATAAGAGTTCTGACGTGTTAGTAGTGACAACACCAAATTCAGAGGAACATTGGACTCAAGACTCCGGTTGTACGTTTCACATGTCACCACATAGAAGTTAGTTCGAATCTTATGAAAAGATTGATGGTGGATGATGAACACTTAAATGTGTATAATTAATAAGAGCTTAATCCATTATTTTGCATTAACAATGTCATAAATTCCTCAACTTAAGCATACTTGTAGTCTTTTCATCTTTTGAATTAGCTTCATTCTAATTTCAGTTTTTATTGTAGGTTTGGTAAAATGGGCATAACTTTCTATTTATACATAAGAATGATGCAAATCTTGACTTGTTAGAAATCTAATTAAATTATCTACAAGATTGGATCTCACAAGCATCATGAAATTTGGGCTTTAATGGACCAAAAATGGGCTTGAAATGAACCCATCTATAGTTTCAACCCAGCCTGATCATGCCACCGTGTTTTGACCATATCTCTTGATATAGATATCCAAATCATATGAATCAAGATGTTCTAGAAAGTTGAGAAAAATATCTACAACTTTCATGGAGACATGTTATCAAAATTCTAAATATTCTGATGCCAAAACTAGTGGTCAAAGTCGGTGTACATGATGATCCAAATTGTCAATAAGATATTTTATAATTATCCCTTTGTAATTTGACAAGTTTGCCCCCGAATGTATCTATAAATAGAGGTGTATTGTGACCCATTAGGGCATCTTGGCTCTAGCTGGGAGCTCTTATTATTGTATTTCCTCTCTTGTGTTTTGTTCTCTTAATGTTATTAAAAAAATCTTCTTTTCTTGCAATATTTTGTTTTCTTTCTTTCATAATGTCTTGTTAAATTCTGTTTTGCTAAGATGAAAGGGTGAAACCCTTGATATGAGAATAAGGATCCTCTGACCCTTTAATATATGCTTAAAAATCATAATCTTTTGTTATTTATTTTATATTATCTACATTTATTTCCTTAATCAATCTTGACACCACTCGTAAAGTGGAGATCTTGATCCATTGTCAACGATCCTTGGCACATCAAATGCTTCGAACCTTTCTAGATGTCGTATGGTTCTTCCTTACCGACACAAGTCTAGTTAGGAACCTTGATTTACTGTAGACATATGGTGATTGTCACGTTAGATGCTTGAACCTATTTACAGGAAGCGGTATAAATATTGGTAACAAAACAAATATAATTCATATAACTAAAATGGGCTTAAATGACATACCTTCCGATTGAAACCTCCTTGACGTGTGGATTTCATTTGAGTTATAATTGGGTTGCTTATCCTTGTTTGATATATCAAAGGAGAATCCCCTAACCGTAACTTTCATTATTATTGTGTTAATTCCTCTTACTTGTGTATTTCAATTATTCCCGTTTATTGCTTATGAAATTGTTCTTTCATTTGCTATGGTAGGTTTTACCACCTATTTCTATAGATGGTTTTACCACGTCTTATTTTTGTTTTACATTTGAATGGTCAGTTATACTGCCTACCATCTTAATTTTTATTTATTAATATTCTCTTGTCATTTCTTTGAATTATTCATATCATATTTCTCATCCTTTAGTTTGTACCACTAAATCCCCTTCCTGGTGGATCGACCCCGGTCTTACCAAGTTTATTACATTGACACTCCTATACTTGGGAGATAATCCTGTTTTTGGATGTGTTAAATTTTTGGCACCATTGCCGGAGAAGGTAAAATTTGGTGTACAAAATTGTAAGTATTCCTTTTTCTCATTTTAGATCTTAATTTTTTTGTTGTGTGTTCATCTTTTTCTTTCCTTTTCTCCTTTAAAATTGCATGAAAATTTGGTCACACACATCTAGTGGTAGATTTGTGAGGAAAACATAATTTTCCCTAGAAAACATGGCGGACAATCAAGTGGAAAGGTTCACAGATGAAGAGGACAATCGTTCCCAACAAAATGACCAAATCCAACCAAGAACCCTCAAAGATTACTTGAATCCGATAAAGACTAGTGCATCATCTTGTGTAGTTTCTCTTCCCAATGTAGTTCATTTTTATTTCAAATCGAGTTTCGTTCAACTGTTACCCACCTTTCATGGCCTTGACATGGAGAACCCAAATTCACACTTAAAAAACTTTGAAGAGATAAAAACTTTTCCCTTTTTCTTTAAAAGATAAAGCTAGAACATGGCTACAAAATTTGAGGTCAAGTTCCATCAGTTCATGGGATGAGATGAAACAATAATTTAAAAAAAAAAATCCTTCCCATAGAACAAGCTCTCTTAAAAGACAAATCACCACTTTCACTTAAAAACTAGGAGAAATCCTTTACCAATGTCGGGATAGGTATAAGGATAGGTATAAAGAATTACTTAATACCTACTCACTATGGTTTTGAAACTTGGAGAATAGTTGCACACTTCTATGAAGAGTTAACACTTAAGATAGGTAACTAGTAGAGCTAATGTGTAATGGACAATTTGGAGATAAAAGACCTTGAGGAAGCAATTGACTACCTAGACTCATTAGCAGAGAAGGCCCAAATTTAGGATATCACGAGCAAAACCCCACCCTTGACATCCAATAGAGGCATATATAACCTTAGGGAAGGTCATGACCATCAAGCCAAATATGCATCCCTAACTAGAAAAGTCAAGACTTTAGAAATGAAAAAGAGTGGTCAATTGAATTATGTTCAAGAAATTGTCTACCACATTTGTAATGTTAATGACCATCCTACTGATGATTGCCCAACTTTGCCTGCTTTTAAGGAATGTCTTCATGAACAAGCCAATGCTTTTAACGCTTTCAAAATGCCAAATCACAATCCATACTCATACACCTACAATCCTGGTTGGAGAAATCATCCAAATTTTAGTTGAAAAAATGACAATCATGCGCAATCTTCACAAGTCCCCTTTCAAACACGTTCAAATTTTTAAAATTCTCATGATCATGCACAGGTAATGGAAAAAGGCTCCATGATTTTGGAAATTCTCAAATGGAAGTGGTAGTTGAAGTCAAAAAACATGGTGACATAGTAGAAGTCCTTGATGAGTCTAACAACTTGAGAAATCAATAGCTAGCAAGAGAATTTTGCTAGAAGAGTCGAAGTTGCACCTGCGAGGTATAGTTATGTCGATCTTATAACTCGTTTATTGTCAATGTTAGAGGAGGTTGATGATAGTGAGTTTAGAATTTATGAGAAAGCTATGTGTAGTACAGATACATAGTTAAGGCAGCGTAGAATAAATTCTTTGTTTTAAAATGGAGTAAGAAGTCTTCTGTTGTTAGATGTTGTTTGAGCCAAACGATATAATAGAAGTTAGTAAATTGAAATCTCGGCTGGATAAGGAATTTGAGATGAAAGACTTTGAAAGTGTTAGGATGTGTTTTCTAATGAAATAAGTAGAGGCAGAGATGGAAACCGATTATCATTATCTCATGATGGTTGTATTCAGAAAACACTTGTAAAGTTTAACATGGTTGAAGGAAAGAAGATTCAAACTTCTTTGGTTGCACATACAAAGCTTTTATCACTTCTATCTCCTATAATGGTTGAAGACAAAGAGGAGATGACTGAAATTTGTTATGTAAGGGCTGTTAGATATATTCCATGGTTTGCAGGCCTATTTTGGCATGTGCAAGAAGTTTGATGTGCTGGTTTATATCATATCCAAAAAGAGTTCATTGGGAAGCTATCAAATGTTGTATATACCTCTAAGGTTTATTAGCAACTGAGAAATACAATGCTATAACTGAAGTTCTTAAGGAAGCATTGTGGCTGCAAAATTTATACATGATATAAGTTATGAACATGTCGATGTCAGGTTGCATCTCATCAATGGTATTATTGAGGGAGTTGATTGGTCAGTAGTTAAAGTTCATATTGACATGAATTCAACTGGAATGGTCTCTAAGTTAGTTGCATGTGTCAAGTTCAGTTCTTATTTTAACTCGATACATGTAATGTTTGGGACAACATAGCTTGAAGATAGACAGGGCTAGAATCTACTATGGTGGTTTATAGTATGAAAACACAAGCAGAAAAGTTTGTGGCAGGCAGAGAAATTGTGCAGGCGCGCAGCTGAATTGGCACTTGAGTGCCAAACGCACATCAAATGCAGCGTAAAACATGCAGAGACGAAGGTTAGCACATTCGTGTGAAGCTCATCGCATTGGAGCATGAGTAATTTGGCGTGGAAGCATGGATTCTGGGTTTGCGAATTCATCTGGACAGAGAGTTGGCACAGGAGCATAGGTACATTGGCGTAGGAGCGCAAGTCTGTTTCCTAGTCAAACTAGGATTACTTGTTATGCAAGAAGTTGGCCTATAAGCCTTAGACTATAAATAAGAAACGTGTTTTTCAGTGTAATGGAATTCTGAGAGAGCTGGAAAAGAGAGAAAAGAAAGAGGGTTAGGGTTTAGAGAGACTGAAAGCCTTCTTAGAGTATGAGAGGCTAAACTTCTTCTAATTGTCCCTAGCAAACACGCTTGTATCTTTTTTATCTCTTGTTTTTCATATAGTGGATTGATCATCATCAACAACTAGATGTAGCATCACATATTGTGATCTAAACCAGTATAAGTCCATGTGTTCTTGTGTTTTCTTTTTTTTTTTACTTTGCTTAGAGTGTGTGCTTAATCTCCTAGATTAATTCCACAACACTAGAAGAAAAAGGCCCGTATACGGCGGCCTTATACGGCGGTTTTTAAAAATCGCCTCAGAAGCTTTATACGCGAACCCATCTACGGCGGTTTTGAAACCGCCGTAGAAATCCCGAAATATCCCAAAACAATCTGCCCTAGTCCCGCTTATTCTCTCAATTTCCCTCTCACATTTTCTCTCAATCCTCCCCCATTACATCCCGCAATCGAGTCCCTCTCATTCTCTCAATTTCCCTCTCGGATTTTCTCTCAAATCGCCCCAATTACAATACCCAATCAAGTTTGTCTATCATTTTCTCGCATCATCTCGCATTTTGCCCAATCGATTCTAATCGGTTCTCCTCACTTTGCAATCGATTCTGCGTGTTCTATCAAGATCTCCCTTTCTCTTGTCTGCCTCACAGCTTCAGCTCATCATTGCTTGCTTGCTTGCTTTACTCTTCAAGTCTTCATCTTCTCTGTAATCTTTGCTTGTTTATTATTTTTGTTGTTGTTATAATTCGAAATTGATAGTTATCTAAGCTGGAAAAGTTACGAGGATTGACGTTATGATTATCTAAGCTTGAATCACCATAAATTAAAGTTTTTAATTTGTACGATGTTGAAGATTTAGAAATCGATTTCCATATTGATATTGCTGTTCCAATACGTAACCAGATTCCAACTTTAAGGACTCTCAAACTTGGTTCTTATAAATTAAGTAATTCACCAAACCCTTTTAGTTTTCCATTCTTGACAACTTTGCGACTCTATAGAGTTAATTTCACTTGTCAAGATGAATGCTACGATTGCTTGAATCTGGAGAAAATAGTTTTAAAGTAATGTCGGGTTGGAGGCTCGAAGATCTTTGTGACGTTATGACGTTATGACGTTATGATTATAATTTAGTTTTTAATGATGTTATGATTCTTGTTTTGTTTTTAATGATGTTGTGATGTTTTGTTTTTAATGATGTTGTGATGTTATACCAACTTACACCTGCCCCTCTCACCTTATCAAAAATTATGTTTGCTTTATGTGAGTACCTTTTGTAATCATAAGGGGAGAAATTGAGCTCATAATTTTTTCCTTTCTGGTATTATCTATTAGAAGTTCTCCCAGGCAAAATTTGAATGCTTTGCTTCTCCTTTTTCCTTTTCCAATTGCAACCTCGTTTAATTTGCGTATGTATTTGTGCATCTGCCATGCTCCTCCTCCTATGAAGATGAATGATGTTTTATAAAGAAAGTTATTCAATTTGACTTTCTCACAGACAATTGGAAAATAGAAAGTTTTTTAATTCAATATATATCATATAAAGGAAAGGCGAGAGTATTATATCATAACATTGGAAAATAGAAGCTTAAGTTTAATGTTATAAACCAAGCTCTGTTAATCTGATTCTCTTTAAAACTTTTCTGTTCTGAAGTACAATTTAAAATTTTCTCATCTTATTAATTCTCCTTGAGTTGTTCCATCGACAATTCAACCTTATGCTAGATATCTTGAAATAATGCTATTGTTTCTTTGCCTATCTGTTCATTCAAACATAAACCAAAAATATATAACTGTTTCAGGCTGATGTTTTAGAAAAAAGGTCATCAAATTTTACTTTATATTCTTGCCTATTCGGATGTTTCTTGCAAATGTTTTATTGATCGTGATGTTTGTTTCCAGGTTGCTAAAATTATTTTTACAGAGCAGAGGAAGTCTCTGTATAAAATTTTTCTCATAATGCTGTATCTTATACCATAATTTCAGTTCATTGTCCCAAGTAATCAATTATAGTTAATTATTTATGACCGGAAGACTATCACAAAATTCTCAGGAGAGAGACCTTCCTACGGTTAACTTTTGCTAAACTTGAGAAAACTCTAATTTCAATAGAAGATTGTAAAATAAGTAATTTATGAAAACAGGAAGAGATATCAAGCTATAAAATTACTGCATTTAATACCTGACAGGTATTTCGCCCGGATCTTTCTCCAATTTTTCTTGATGATATACATGAATATGGCTTTGAACTCTTCCACAATCACCCTTT
This sequence comes from Boswellia sacra, assembly GCA_013180625.2. Taxonomy (NCBI): domain Eukaryota; kingdom Viridiplantae; phylum Streptophyta; class Magnoliopsida; order Sapindales; family Burseraceae; genus Boswellia; species Boswellia sacra. The sequence goes on along the minus strand of SNVD02004503.1, from coordinate 30,096 downwards.
CACGTAGGTTGTGTTATCTTCCATAGTTTCGTACTTGTCGTTTGTCCTTTTCATTATTTTCTGCATGATGATAATGTTCTCTTCTGCTCAATCTCAACTGTTTTAGCTGTACCCCTCGAGTCCACTGCAACTACACCAACTTCCCATTTACTCAATTCCTAATCGCGCTAGAGAAACAAATTTCTTTAACCTATATTTTGTACTTAAGCTTCATGAAGTAAAGAATTCAAGTATCATTACTAGTTTGGTTAGTAAAAAACTTTGAATAGCATAAATTCTACTGATAATTCAAATTATTTTAAACCACTTTCCTCACTGATATTAACATGCAATATTTATTATTTTGGTCATTTTAGAACATTTTGCAGGTTTTTTTTTTGTCCCTGCGTTTGATTGCTGAAGTTGTTTTTTTCTTGCCATACCAGTATAGGATTTTTACTTGTTCTTATGCATCATACACTTTTGTGATAGCTTAGTCCTATTCCAGCTCAAAAGATGTATCTGTTGTTTGTTAAAGTTCTAATTGAAAACTGTGGATCAATACTATGTTGGCTCTAATAATAGCATTCAGGTTACTCTGGTTTTTGATTTACTATATGAGATTTGTCATTTTTTTAGGATTGTTTTTACTGATTAATAATGTGTATCTGCACGGAGTTTGTGTCCAAAACGTGCTTGATTCTATAGTCCCCGCTTTGTTGGCTAATAAGAACCGCAAGTTAATATAAGTTGAACAGGTAATGTTTTGCAATCTTTTTTATGTTTTCTTCAATAGTTGAGAAAAGATTGAAAAGGAAATGAGTGAAGTTAGGAAACAGAGAAGTCTAAGTGCTTAAAAAAGTTTGTTGCAAATGGAAAGTGTCCTTGGTTTCCTATACTGCTATGTACCTGGGCTGAAACTTTTCATTCACTGAGCTGGCTCACCACCTTTATAGCCTCAGTGGTCATTGTTTTGCTTAACTGGTGTTTACTATCTTATTTGCATGAATCCCCCAGATGGCAGCATGTTAGTCATTTACACATTTTTTTGGCCATTACTTGTTGAGTGTGTTATGGTGATCAGAGGAGTACATATTTTAGAGTAAGTGAATTGATAAATATGGGGCATAATGCTTATGTTTTTAATGGATCTCTTTGATGGTTATTGGTTGAATTTCTTGATTCGTGTTATGTTGTGTACGAAAATTGATAATTAAATACAAAAATTGAAAAAATAAACGATGTGACCAGATTACGTAATTAATCAAACTCCTGGAAACGTGAGAAAGTTATGTTGAAGTTAGCAATTAATATTAAATGGGCTAACTTAATCAAGTGGTAAAGTAAGCCCAAGTTGAGCCGAAATGACAAAAAGTTCATTTCAATTTCAATTAATTATGTCAGCCCAAGTAAGCCCAAGTTGAGCCGAAACCCACAACCATAATAAAAATTGTCAGGCCATTAAACAAAAAAAGTAATAAATTAATAAAACTAGCCCACCAAACTAGAAACTATATCAGCCCATTAAACACAAATAAATTAATAAAACTAGCCCACCAAATTAAGAAAAATGAAAAGACACTATCCAACTACCCAAAAAATTCTAAGTTAATAGTTAATATTGTTAGTAACTATTGGATTTTATGGTTTGTATCTCTTCGTTAATTATTATCATTATTTTGTTCTGTCTATGTTTGTTTTTCATGCTTAGAAATTGTTCAATAGTTATTATTTTACCTTTCTTGATATGGATTACATCTACTTTCTTTAAGGAACATACCCATGGATAAGAGTTGGATTGACTTACAAAATCGCTGTTGTCATGCATATTTCAGTGGGGTTGAGAGATTCTTAAATTTTGCTTTTGGCAATCTAGTTAACGATACTAGAATTTTATGTCCTTGTAAGAAATGTCACAATCAATATCGTTTGGATAGATACACAGCACGAGAGCATTTAATCTGTAATGGGTTTCTTAGAACATATAAAAGGTGGACCTTACATAGAGAACAGTATACACCACTTGAGTCTGACCAACCCAACCAACCCAACCAACATACAGAGGTTGATTGTGATTCCACTGTGGGTGATGATATGGTCGAAATGATACATGAAGCCATTGGGCTTCCGAATAATGATTTTGGTGAAGGTAGTAGTCATCCATTGGATAAAGAAACTGAGAGATATTTAAAACTTCTTCAGGAGGCAGAATGTCCATTGTATCCAGGTTGTGAGATTTTTACTTCACTTTCCTTTACTGTTCAACTTTTGCAATTAAAAGTGTTGCACGGATGGACGGACACCTCAATGACAAAGTTACTAAAACTGTTGAAGAAAGCCTTTCCAGAAAATTCCAAAGTTCCTTCTTCATATTATGAGGCACAAAAGATAACTACTGACTTGGGGTTTACATACCAGTCTTGGGATGCTTGTCCCAACAATTGTATGTTGTTTAGAGGTGAGTATGGAAATTTGGATAGGTGTTGCATATGCCATGAGTCTAGATATAAGAACTTTGATTAGGTGAATGATGCATCAAATCCCAATGGTAAAATTGCTGCAAAACAAGTAAGATACTTTCCACTAATTCCTAGGTTGCAAAGATTATTCATGTCTTCAAAAACTGCTTCTTTAATGCGATGGCACGCAGAAGATCGTATTAAAGATGGTGTGCTTAGACATCCGGCTGATAGCCCTTGTTGGAGAACTTTTGACGAAAAGCATCCTGCTTTTGCTGCTGATTCTCGTAATGTCAGACTTGGATTGGCAGCAGATGGATTTAATCCATTCAGAACTATGTCCATAGCACACAGTACATGGCCTATTATGTTGATGCCATACAACTTACCTCCTTGGTTGTGTATGAAGGAAACTTTTTTCATTTTATCTGTGCTAATTGATGGTCCAAAAGGTCCTGGAAATAAAATTGATGTCTATATGCAGCCGCTGATAGATGAATTAAAACAATTATGGAGTGAAGGTGTGCTAACCTAAGATGCATCGTGTCGACAAATGTTCAAACTACATGCAGCATTATTGTGGACTATCAATGATTTTCCGGCATATGCTAATCTGTTGGGTTGGAGCACTAAAGGTGAGAAAGCATGTCCTTGTTGTATGGAAAATACGGTATCTAAATAGTTGTCTCATAGTAGAAAGTTTTGTTACATGGGTCATCGGCGATACTTGCCCAGTACTCATAGATTTCGAAGGGATAGGATATCGTTTAATGGGAAAGCGGAATTGGGACCACCTCCAGCTTGCTTGTCTGGTGTTGATGTAAAAAGACAATTAGAAAATGTTCTTACCGAGTATAAGATGGAAGACCTTCAGAGAAGAGTGAATAATTCTGAAATGACAAATCAAGCAAACAGTTGGAAGAAAAAAAGCATTTTCTTTGAACTACCATATTGGGAGCATAACTTGATTAGACATAATCTTGACGTCATGCACATTGAGAAGAATGTATGTGATAATATACTCTGGACATTGTTAGGGGATTCGAGGAAATCAAAAGATTCATTGAAGGCTCGACTTGATTTGGGGGATATGAAAATAAGGAAAGCTCTGCATCCTCAACAACGAGGTGCTAACAAATTGTATTTAGCTCCTGCATGCTTCTCAATGAACAAAGATAATAAAGATGTCTTTCTTAGTGTGTTGAAGAAAGTGAAGTTACGGGATGGTTATGCATCAAATATTCGATGGCGTGTTCACATGAAAGAGCGAAGCATTTCAAGTTTGAAAAGTCATGATAATCATATTTTGATACAACAATTGCTTCCTCTTGCTGCTCGAAGGGCTTTGCCAAAAAATGTTGTTGTTACTTTGATTGAGTTAGCAAACTTTTTCAAGCAACTGTGCTCCAAAGTGAATACTGCAGAAGACTTAAACTCTATTCAACATCGAGTTGTGCTTACACTGTGCCATCTTGAGAAAATTTTCCCACCTTCATTCTTTGACATAATGGAGCATTTGTCCATTCATCTTGCTCAAGAGGCATCTTTAGCGGGACCGGTACAATTTCGATGGATGTATCCTGTTGAAAGGTATTACTAAGTCACTTGTTACGTAATGTTCTTTTAACATCCATTCTTATCAATGAATATCTACTTAGAAAGATTTCGGATTCTATAGGTATTTACTAACTCTGAAGAGATATGTGCGCAACCGTGCACACCCGGAGGCTTCTATTGCTAAGGGATATCTACTGGAAGAGTGCATAAATTTTTGCTCAAGATATCTTGATGAGGTCGAAACTAAAATTAATCGAGGACCTCGAAATAAGGATGGTACCTCTAGTGAAGGAGAGCATTTTGAACTTGATCATGTCTCTTGGGTTCAAGCACATAGATATGTGCTAGTTAATACACCTTCTATTGATCCCTTTCGAGAGTAAGATATGCATCATCATTTCTTTTTCTAAGCAATTTGTTGCGTTTGACTCGTATTGTTAGTAATGTCTTTTGATGTCTTCTCACACAGGAAGCATCTAAATGAACTTCAACGTCAAAGGCCTCGTTCTACCATTCACGAAATCTATAGAGAGCATAACAAAACCTTCCATGAATGGTTTCGAAGTCATGTAAGTCTTAGTTATCTATTGAAGTGCTATCATTATACTAACTTTGAAATCTAACTATGTGTTCCTATAGGTTTACTCCTTACAAGAGACCTCAAATGTATCATTGTCCAAGGAAATCATCAATTTAGCTAATGGGCCTAAATCGGGCGCACATCATTATAAATCTTATAGTGTTAATGGCTTCAAATTTCGGATCAAAGACACCGATAAGCACAAAACAACTCAGCAATGTGGTGTTATTTTGAAAGCTGATACCATGAGCTATTCTAGTGCACGAGATAAAAATCCTCTTTCGGGCAATGTCACATTTCTTGGAGTGTTAACAGATATAATTCAAATTCGTTATGTCAATGACATGACTTTATGTTGTTCAAGTGTGATTGGGTTGATAATCGGATTGGAAAGAAGTGTGATGAATTTGACTTCACCTTGGTTGATTTTAATCATCTATTATATAAAGATAATCATGTGGATGATGAACCTTTCATTTTAGCAGAACAAGCTGAGCAAGTTTGTTATATTCAAGATCCGATGGATGAAGATTGGCATGTTGTGCTTAAAATGACAATGAGAGATACATATGATTTCACTTCCAAAAGTTCATCTACCGCAAACATGGTGCCACAAGTTGAGCTATATACACAACAAGAATTTGATGAAAGAGGTTATTTTCGTGAGGAAGATGTTCAATGGGTTAGGCAAGGAGTTGAAGGCACAACAATTATCATTAATAGAGAAGACAATGATGATGGGATGGATGATATCGATTGACTATTCTTTTGGGTATTCCCTTTTTTTTTATTCTATCATTTTGTATGTTATTTTGGTTTTGCGGGGCATTTGTTATAGATCCCCCTCGAATGGGTGTAACAATAATTTTTTGTGAATGACGTATATAGTTTGTTCTTTTGTGTTTTTCTTAAACGGATTGTGATTTTTTTTATATGCATATGTTTCATATTATGATGTGTACGAAATGATGTTAACATGGTTATCTATTTTTGTTTTCTTGTAGGTAACTATGCCACCAAAGAGACTTCGAGACATTTCAATGGAGAGTATAATACAACGGGAAGCAGAATCTCGACGACAGTCGACATCTTCCCAAACTCAGAAAAATAACGGAGAGCAAGGTATGTACATAAATAAGATGGCTTTATTAATTAATATTTAAAATTGTTTTCTCATTTGTTTATTTGTTTTCCAGATGATGGTGGTACGTCGAAGGTTGTAAAAGGTCGTGGATCAGCTCGCACTATTCGTGAGTGGGGAACAGGGCAAAGGTTGCATGTAGAGTTTAACTCTCAGTGGCAACCAATAAATGCAAACAAAGATAAATTTACCTCCCAACTTGGAATCATAGCAAAGAATGGCAACATGGCTCCGCTGACTTGTCCGCGATGGCAAAACATGCCACAACACCTGTTAGATGACATTTGGAAAGAAGTAAAGGTGAGTAATTTACATGAAATTCTTAGGCTAGAACACATTTTTTGTATCTATATTAATCTATTATGATTTGTGGTTGTAGGATAATACAGATGTTCCTGATGAGTATAGAGTTCATTGTCTAAAAAGCAGTTGGCAATCTTTGGAGGGACTGGAAAGCTCGTGTCAAGAGAGAGTATTACAAGAAATTTGATACAGATGAGGATCGGTTAGCTTTCACTCCTCCTAGAGTTAACCCGGACCAGTGGCCTATTCTTGTAGCTTATTGGGGACGGAAGAAGCCAAGGTATATGTCTAACTCAACACATGTTATATATACCAAAATAGTTATTTTTAAGTAGTTATAAATTCTATAATACGTAAACTTTTGAAATTGTTTGTATTATAGGGAGTTGCAGAGAAGAATAAGGTAAACCGTGCATAACAGGTTGCACTTCATCGGACAGGTCGTACGTCGTTTGCCCAAAAACGAGAAGAGGTAAGTTTTACATAACTATGTATATGTCTTTATCTATATGCTATTTATTTATTAGTTATGAAGATACTACTTCAATTGAGATATGAAGGAAGTGGTTGTCTTTTTATTATGTTACCATTGCATTGCTAAGAAATGAGATGTGTTTATTTTTTATGATGTTTTTGGTAAGTAGTGTCACTTTTTAAGTACTTGTACATCATGATAAAGCTTTATATTAGTTGTTTTCTTTTCTTTTTTTGGTTAGATGATAAGAAAGGGCGAACAAACTGATCGTATTAGTGTCTTCATCAAAACTAGAACAAAAAGTAATGGAGAAATAGGTGATAGTGAAAGTGCAGAAATAATAGTAAGTTCTACATTTCTTTGAACCTATATTCATCTAGTATGTACGAATTGTTGTGTGCTTATTGTTTTATCTTCGTTAACTTGTTATTTGTTTTGATAATTTTGTAGAGTCAATTTAATGAGGGTTTGTCTCAATTTACACAAGAGCAACAAACTCAAGAAGTGAGAGAAGAGGTATTTGGAAACATAATGGGACCTGATCATCGTGGCTATGCTCGGACATATGGTTATGGTCCATCTCCGATTGATATTCACGGAGGCAGCAGCTCATCTGATAATCAATTGAAGGAGCAGTTTAGTGCCTTACAGCAGGCACACAACAATTTGAATGCTGCTCACAACAACTTGCAGGAAGAATACAACAACTTGAAGATGACGCATGCTGAAGTCCTTTCCTTTCTACAGGAGACGTTTCCAGAATTTGCACAGCGGCAAGCAAACAGATCTGTATTCACATATTTCCGTAAAAGTTGAAAGTTTCGGATGATTCATATTTTAACTTGCGTTTGGTATTCTTTTTTCTGAATAGGTTCCAGATGCTTCAAGTGGACATCGAAGTCGTTTTCACGTTGATAGTCATGGAACAAATAATATCACACGTGACCCATCAGATGAGGAACATGAGTATGTATAAACAATCTTATTTGTTCAAAATTAAATAATCTTATTAAATGAATATTATCTAAGTTACAAATTTATTCTTGCAGGTAAGTTCAAGTTTTGTGGTTTGCACTTATGTGGAGGTTGATGAACTCTTAGCTTTGTGGTTTGCAGTTATGTGGAGTTTGATGAACTCTTGGAGATGTTTAACTATGTGCTTATTATTAGATGTGTTAAACTATGTGAATTATGATACAGTTATATTTGATTTGTTTATTACAATATGTTTAAAACCACTTATATGAGATGCTTTTATATTTTGAATTCCCTTTATATTAATATTGAATGCATATAATTATTGAAATGTTATGAAAAATATTTTTTGAGGCAGCTGAACTGAATTTGTGAACAGTAGGTGCGGATCTAAATATAATAAATTGTTGCTGAAAATAAAAAAGCTTTTTACGGCGGTTCTGGAACCGTCGCAAATAAAAATCGTAGCAAACATATACGGCGGTTATATCTTCGACGTGAAAAAATTTTTTGCGGCGGTTACATTGTTCGACGTAAAAAGTATTTATACGGCGGTTATTATGTTCGACGAAAAAAGATTTTTTACGGCGGTTATACTTTTCGTTGCAAAAACTTTTTTTACGGCGGTTTACACGTTCGACGTAAAAACATTTTTACGGCGGTTTTAAACCGCCGTTAAAAGGTGTGTCAAATGCGAAATCAAATTCGTTGTATTTTTTTACGTCGAACACATAAACCGCCGTATAAACAAGAACCGCCGTAAAAGCTTTTACTGCGGTTGCTTTTACGGCAGACAGAAACCGCCGTAGAACCGCCGTAAAAGGTTATTTACGGCGGTTTTTGTCCGCCGTAAATAGTGTATTCTGTTGTAGTGAGAAGCCACTTGTGAGTGTGTGTGTCGCTCTTCTTCACAACAATTTTCTATGGAGGAAATACATCAACATGAATGTAAACATGCATGGCAAGTATAATAAAAATCATAGTAACTCAAATGATCCTTCAAAACTTTAAGATGTTTTTTTCCCTTAACAAAAGTAAGAACTAATTTGTCATGTTCGCTAACGAAAGTTCTTTCCCTCGAAAGTTTGACCAAATTGCCAATTCGTAGGAGCAATATGCCATGAGGTGGATTTCCTACTATCACTTGTTTGAACTCTGAAGGTGAGTGACTCCCCAATCATCTTTGCATTGGTCTCCCACTTCTGACCCCAATTTTGTGTCAATGTGGTCCATTTCAAATTGTCACGACCCTTCACTTGCAAGCTTATGACATCTCCACCTCCTGCAACATTCCACATTGATACTAAATTGAAGTAAGTGTTTCCAGTTATTTTAAATCGAATTCCTCATTTTCTGTGACATGGAACCCTACATAAATCTCAAACCAATAAGAAACTTTCTTCATGTGGAATATAATTGCTTTTATTATTAATGACAATAGAATGGAACTAACCTACGCTATGTAATTGGAACAATGCCGGCATTGTACTCAACAATTTGAGAGAATGCGGGGTAGGCTATGTCAAAATGTTCACGTGGTGGATTGCACGAGCCTCCATTGTCACTTGGTAGATTGTAATTTGGTGGGCAAAGGTTTGTAGCTGTGACAAATAGAGATGGATTCCCAGGCTTACACCATTTAGGTTCATTGATACATTTAATCTCGAAACAAGCTCCACACATTTGCCCAATTGTTGAACAAAAAGCTGTGCTTAATGTTGTTGTACCTATGCCGTAACCTTCAACATCTTCATAACCACAAGCTCTACCTGCATGTATATAATATTTTTAACAAAATCAGGTTCTGAAATGTTGAAAAGAACCAGATGATTAAACTGCTTATAAATTTATACAAATTAAATATAATATAAGAACAGAACATTGCATTGATAAGAATATAAGCATGCAATCAAATCTTAACAACATTAATTTATAACAAATGTTCTTGAGTTCCCCTCATAAAAGGTGGCATGAGCCTTCTTCCAAGGGCCAGGCTTGAAGTTTGGTTTGTGCTTAGCATGGCACATTTTGAGAGCTAAAAGGAAAAATGTGATCAAGAAGACTTTCAATTGCAATGCCATGTTGCTGATAGAAGAAGTTAACTTAGCCTTTTTGGTTGATTCTCTCTCTTAATCGTATATATGTAGGGCAAGATTCCATGTATATATATTAGTTAGTTGTGCCCTCTTTTCAGTTATGAAAAAAGTTGAGGAGAATTTGGTTTGTTGGGTATTTACTCTTTGCCTCTCCTTCAGAACAGAAGAAACGTGTAGCCATGCTTTTGAAATTTTAGATATATGTCATAGCTGCGAAAAAACTAATCAATGGCAAAATTAGAATTGGGGCATACTGAAAAGAAAACAAATTAAAAAACAATAAACATGAGATTTACTAGCTAGTGCTTTTTTTTTTTTTAATTATCAGAAGAAATTGGAGCCTCTTGTGATTACATAAGCTGTGAAAGATCTTCATATATGATATGATTACATTTAAATGGTTGATTTACAATCAACTTTTCTCTTCATGAAACTTCCCTATCTCGGAGGTAAATATTAGTAATAATAATAAAAGATAAAGTACAAGAAATCCAAAGAAGAAACCCCAAATCAACAAGGGTAATTAAGCAAAATGATAAGATGAAGTCACCGCACGTAATTCTTCATAAATTATAAAACCACCTTAAAAGAGATGGAGAAATGTTTCATTATGAAAAGGAACAATTGGCTGAGATATTAGCTTATTATTATTTTTATTGGATTTTTCAAAATTGAATATGTAAGATCATCATTTAATTCCTTATACCTGATTTAAATGATATCTCACTTGAATAGATGTCACTTTTTGTGCAATCTTGCACAGATACTGCTTGCCCTGGAGTAGTAGAGCTGTAGAAGTGAAGCCTACAAAGGAAGCCAAAATTGATTTGTAAAACATATAGATATATAGACACTATTATATATAAAGTATTTTCGCCTTTAAATGCTTTTCGATTGGGCAACGCATCAGTGGACGTCTTCCAAGCTTACATCTTTCCATTCTTCATTGTTTTTGCATTTTCTGTACCTATTTAGTAAGAAGTAAATTATATAATTCTCCCACTTTGGCAATGCTTTTCAAAGAAAGAAGGAATGAGATATGCCGTCCAATAATTGGTATATAAAGAAGAAAAATAGTTTTTAATAACTTATTTATACGAAATTAATTATTAAGAGTGGCAGTGGCTTAAATTATATTTTACATAATGTTACATCTATGATTCATTTATAATCAATATTTTATCTAACTTAAGTTTGTAAAATATCACTAAATTGGTAAAAAGTGAAAATAAATGAAGAAATTAAATTACATAACATGGTGATTATCCATCGAATAATATTTTACCAACTCAAGTTATTTAAAAAATTAAATATAAATGAGTTTTTAATATAGTATTATTTACCTTTTTCAATAAAATCCTTATAATAGTTTCCCAGAATTTGTCACTGACGGAACTTGCATGGAGAATAAGCATGCAAACACTTACGCAATTTATGGAATTGGCCAATGAAAATCTACATCGAGGGACCTGAGCGGTTATGATTTACGGTCAGGAGACGTGAACCAATGAATTGAAAAGATTGTTAGAGGCAATGTGGAGAAGGATCGCTTCAACAAAATTATCATGTTAAATATATTTCATAAGTTGTGGTATTGAAAGTTAAAATTTGTTGTTATTTTGATGTCTGCAAAATTGTGAGTTTATAAATGTTTACTAAATCATTTATGCCATCTTTTTCTTCTTGAATTCTAAACCAAAACGAAATTGTATTTATATAATCTACGAGCGGATAAATGGCTTCATGACTCTCCAATTTATGCAGTTTTGTTAATATGCTTTTTAGCAACTAAAACTTTGGTCAGCATATATGTTCAAATTTCATTAAAAAATAGGCCTTTTGCGACGAAAACCTTACTCATGGACTAAAATGTTCTATTTTTTATTAAAAGAATTTTTAATTCTTTATTCAATTTTTTTCTAGCAAAGTTGTAATTGCTAAAATGTCATTTAAAAATAAGTGATTTAAAAAATAAATGACTAACTTTTTACTAGTTTTGAATTTGTTAAATTAACAATTTAATTAAATTACAAAGTTTTGAAAACGAAGGACCAACATAAATATTTACTTGCGCCGGTGGAGAAGAGGAAATTGAGTGATTTAAGGGGTATCTTATTCAACAAATTAGTACTTAGGAGTAATTGCTGATTGCTAGCTTAATTTTGAAAATATTGAGGATCTTCTTGCCATTTTCAGTTATTCCTATCATATACAAAACTCCGTTAAGTCTATTTCTATTGAGTTCCTGAATTATTTTCTTTACAATGAAAAAGAACAGCAATATCCCCTCCTCTCGTGCACGTGGGTTGCGATACTGGCAACCGAAGCATGTAAACATCATGTGTTCTAATTTCATGATTACTTGTTGTTTACTTTCTACATGGTATCAGAGTTGGAGTTTAAAGTTTGCAATTGCATATTAATTTTGTTCGTGAAGTCTTTTGATTTCTGGTTGTTTGAGATAATAACCTTAATATTCTAATCTTCTTCGCTGAATTTTTTATGGTTGAAATGGATTTGAATCCTGCCTGGAAACTTTCATATGTGCTTTTTAGTGCACATAGAATTTTGTTCTTTGGTTAAAAAATGCTACTTTATCTCTTACGGTGGAAAAAAAAAAACTGATGTTGTATTCATGCTTGTTTGAAATACATCTAAATCATAGTATTCATTCTCATTGGAGCGAAAATTAAAATTAAGAGATCATTTTTCTATAAATATGGGATTATTAACGGCAAATTTATGAAATAAGTTATAATTCTAATATTTCAAAATTGTCTTTAAAAGTATATTGCAACGATTGTAATGTATATTTGCAACAAAAAAAATTCCTCCCAAAACATACTATTTAAATCAAATTTTATTTGTTGCAAATTGAACTAATAGACAACTTAAAGATTTATTTCAAAACATATTTTTTTAATAAATTAGATGTCAGATTTAGATACTTTTAACTATAAATTTTGTTATATGTCATAACTAAAAGTTTCATATCAAAACAGTGCCTTCATGTTAAAATAATTCGTTGTTATGTGAGTTTATTGGCAATAAACTACTTTTGAAGCAAATTAACATTTCTAGCAATACCATCCATGCTTTTAAAACAATTTATTACAATTTTTACTTCAATTTGCAACAAATAACTTCATCACAGTAGCAATCTTTTTTAGACAATTTTTTTTAGTTAAAAAAATAATGAGCAACCAAAATATTTACTCACAAAATATTTTGGAAAACAATGATACTCACTATTAAAAAAGAATTTACAACAAAATGATTTCTTTAGCAACGAAATACTTTAAAATTAAATGTTACTTTCCAGGTAAAGATTATCATCATTGTTGAGTGAATCAATAGACAACCAAATACTTTGTTGCAAATTGCATTTCCCAACTAATTCTTTCTCTTCAATATAACTTTAAAAATAAATTTGATTTAATTCTACTACGAATAATTTGCTTATTAAACATGATAGTTCTAGAGGTACGCAATTATAAAAAAAATAACAATAAACTGTAATGTAAATTGGCACAATACGATTTTTACGTGGTTCGGTTATAAAACCTACGTCCACGGACAGCTATAGAGCTGCAATTCACTAAGTTCTTGTTTGTATAATCTTTAGGACCTTTTACAGTGCTGACTCACTCTCACACACTGACCTAATCTTTGACAAACAAAATCCTGCCAAGATCTTAAACTCTAGTGACACTGCTCACTCTCTGTCGCAGATAACTTAACAACACACTGTTAAGTTAGACATAATAATGACGTCTGACACTGAATTACATAAACACTTAACCTGCAAGTTATCCCAAGTGTCTACTAAGTCACACAGACTCAATCAATAACTCATGTACGATTTTTACCACTCATACATGAATCAAAAGACTCACAGAATCAAATCAAAGAAGACATTCCTTTTGCGTTGAAGCTCTCTTCTATGAATTCATGGAATGCTGAACTCAAGACTCTCTCACAACCAAAACAGCCAACACATTAATCTCTCAATCACGTTATCAACCGCTGAATAGCTTTGTATATATATAGTGAGAGGTCTGACCAAAATCTCCTAGAAATCCTATAAAAATTCTAATCAAAATCATATTAGGATTAGGAGAAATAAAATGGGAAGTGTTATAAAAAAACTCCAAAAGGAATTAGGACAAATAAATATTCTCCTATTCTAATTAGGATACAAGATATTATATCCTAATCTAAAGATATATTTATTACAAATCAAATACTACCTAAAATATAATTCTAGAAACATTAAAATAGGAATAAAAATAATATTCTTGTTTTATCACAAGTTGATCGAAACTCATCATGTGCATGGCACATGCATATATAGTAGACTTTGACACCAACAATCTCCCCCTTTTTGGCAACTTGTGATGAAAACACCATACTGTTTCTGATCAAAGAATATCACACATGATAAGCCAACCATAACAATCAGCTATCATGATATATCAAACAGAAAAAATATCATGTGAAAAGAAATAACCAGTGAGCTGTTACAAAACTCATAACAGAACACTGTCAGAATAAGTATATCCTGCAATCAAAATGACTTTGTCAAACTGATCAAGCAACACGAGTTAATCAATTCATGATCAGAGCAATTATATCAATCAATGCAATTAGATCATGATCAGAGCAAAACATCCAAGCAAAACATTCATCAAATCAAGATATCTCGAATGCACACATAAAGCAAACATAAGAAGTTCATCTTACTCCGCCTTACTACTTACTTACATCCCTTGAGAAATAAGCAATAGAAATATAAACAAAACAGAATCAAAACACAGTTATAACAAAAATCAGAAATAACAAAAATTAGAAATAACAAAAAAATAAGAAAACCTCCTTCTCTCCCCCTTGATTTCAGCACAAGTGCCAAAAGCACTTAACAAAGTCTTGGAGACTCTCGAAAAAGAGGGGAAGATGAACTATCAGGACGCTTCTTAAATCTGTCAGCCTTCTCTTTACATCGCTTCCTGGTTGTGGTAGGAGTTGGCTACGAGAAGATGAAGAACTAGTGGTTTTTATAGAACCAGTTGAAGTCGCCATTGTTAGGGCTTGCTGGCTGCACCAAAGTTTTCAGAACAGAGAGAGAGAAGCAAGATGCGAGATAGGGAAGACACTATTGTGGGAGTATGGAATGAACAGGAGAAGCCCAAAACCGATTCGTAATATACTAGGCCAAATTTAAAAACAATTTTGTTTTTAACAAAAATTAATGTCAAATCTATTTTCAAAACCGTTTCATAACTGACATTTATGGACAGAAATTCAAATTTGATTCCAATTTGAATAAGGAATTCTAATAGAATTAGGATTCCCGCTACTAAAACTTCTCCCTCTCAATTCAATAATGCTAACATGGCATTTTTGACACATGGACACATAAGAAAATTAAATTTTGGATAAGCACAAAGAGCATCGTATGTTATGAAAAACGTAAAAGAACATAGTTAAAAATAACATAACAATAATATCTGAACATCATATGAATCATTCTAAGAAAGCATATTCAAGAGCTGTTTTATTTTCTTTTAATTATTTCATCACTTAATCCAATTGAGTGATCAACTTGAGCATGCTTCTTACAAACACAGAAGCTAGTCTCAATGTGAATTTACTAAATAATACGGTAGCTTTCACACATGTATAGAGGTAGCCCTTTTCCATTTGAGTGGGTGACCTCACCATATTTCCTAGATACAATGAAGTTACTCTCAATGGATGGCTTTCACACATCATACACTGGTAGCCCTCTCTGTATTTTTCATTTTTAAACCAGTATTTAATTATTCACATAATTTTTTATATCACAGCTCACACATGCTTAATTAGAAGAAAACTTATGATATTGCAGATACAATTAACATAATAGTAAGCAGTGTTCATTCATATAACTGACAAATGCCTAAGGCTTTTCTTAGATTTTCAAATCTTGTTGTATCCAATGCCTTAGTGAACAAGTCAGCCAATTGTTTATCAGTGGAGATGTGATCAATGTGTATCACCTTAGATTCTACTAGTTCCCTTATAAAATGGTATCTAATATCAATGTATTTTGTTCTAGAATGCTGAACAGGATTTTTGGAAATATTTATAGCACTAGTATTATCACAAAACACAGTTATAGGCTTCTGTTCAATACCATAATCACTTAACATTTGCTTCATCCACAATAGTTATGTACAACAACTCCCTGCTGCTATGTATTCGGCTTCAGTTATAGATAAAGAAATTGAATTCTGCTTCTTGCTATGCCATGAAACTAAATTAGTACCAAGATAAAAACAAGCTCCCGAAGTGCTTTTTCGGTCATCTGCATTTCCTGCCCAATCAGCATCACTAAACCCTGTAAGACAATCATTTGTATCTTTAGAAAACCATATTCCATAATCACATGTTCCATGAATATACCTGATGATTCTCTTGACTGCTGCAAGACGTGATTCTTTGAAATTTGCTTGAAACCTTGCACAAAGTCCTACACTAAAACTCAAATTTGGTCTACTTGCTGTGAGATATAGCAGGTTGCCAATAATGCTTCTATACAAGCTTGCATCAACATCTTTTCCTGCATTATCCTTTAAAAGCTTTAGATTAGTACTGATAGGAGTTTTCATTGGTTTTGCATTCTCAAGCTTAAACTTCTTTACAAGATTTTTAGCATATTTTGATTGAGATATGAATATCCCATCATTCATTTGCTTAACCTACAATCCAAGAAAGAAATTTAATTCTCTTACTATGCTCATCTCAAACTCTTCCTGTACCAACTTAACAAACTCATTAATTTTGCTTTTGTTAGTTGATCCGAAAATAATGTCATCAACATATATTTGAGCAACAATAAAATAGTTAGATGCATGTTTGATAAACAAAGTCTTATCATTGCTGCCTCTTTTATAACCTCTGTCGATCAAAAAATTTGTCAACCTTTCATACCAAGCTCTAGGAGCTTGTTTCAAACCATACAAAGCTTTGTGCAATTTGTACACAAAATCAGGATGTTTAGGATCTTCAAATCCCTTAGGCTGTTCAATAAAAACTTCTTCATTGAAATAGCCATTTAAAAATGCTGTTTTAACGTCCATTTGGTACAATTTAAAATCAAGCAAACAAGCAATTGCAAGTGGTAATCTGATTGACTCAAGTCTAGCTACTGGTGCAAAGGTTTCATCAAAGTCTATGGCTTCTACTTGTGTGTAACCTTGTGTAACTAACCTAGCTTTATTCCTTACTACTTGACCACTTTCATCAGTTTTATTTTTAAAAATCCATTTAGTTCCAATGACATTTGTACCATCTGGTCTAGGAACTAGTTCCTATACTTCATTCCTTTTAAACTGATTAAATTCATCTTGCATAGCTTGAATCCACACCTCTTCTTTTAAAGCTTCTTTCACATTTTTCGGCTCAACTAAAGAGACATAACACGCAAACCTTACCTGATTTCTTACCTTGCTCTGGGTTTTCATCATGCCATATGGTGTTCCAATGATAGAACTTGTTGGATATGCCTTATGAATCCATACAGGCGGATCTTTTCTATCTTCATCATTCCGGATTGAACTTTCGTTCAAATCTGAGTTGTCAGATGTTACTGTTACGTCAGGTGTAACAGTAGCTATTTCTTCCTTCATAACAGCATCTTCCTTTTTGTTGTTGTCTGAATCATATTTTTCTGCCTCTTTTGTGAAGCTGGTTATGCTTTCCTTTTATGAGTACTTTGCATAATCATCAAGGTCATCAAATACTACGTTTGCAGATTCCATGACTGCCTCAGTTCTCAGATTGTCAACTCGAAATGCTTTGCTGTGTTGAGCATATCCCATGAAGACTCCTTCATCACTTCTTGGATCTAATTCCTAATAGTTCTCTGTCGTTTAAGATGTAACGCCTGCAACCAAAGACATGAAAATATTTCAAATTAGGTTTTCTTCCTTTCAAAATTTCATAAGGTGTCTGGTTAGTGCCAGGTCTAAGAAAAACTCTATTTGAAATATAACAAGCAGTGCTTATTGCTTCAGCCCATAGCGTCTTGGTCAACTTCTTGCTATTGAGCATCAATCTAGCAGTCTCTTGAAGAGTTCTATTCTTTCTTTCCACAATGTCATTCTGTTAAAGGGTTTTAGGAGCTGAAAATACATGATCAATTCCATGGTATTTGCAAAAGTCAGCATAGCTAACGTTTTCAAACTCCTTTCCATGATCACTTCTTATTCTCACAATCCTTCCAATGTTCCTATTTTGCTCATTTTCAAGCTTAACACAAAGATTCCTAAAAGCTTCAAAAGTGTCAGATTTTTCTTTAATTAAATCAACCCAAGTATATCTAGAAAAATCATCCACATAAACAAATATATATCTCTTACCTGTAATGCTTTCGATTTGCATAGGACTCATCAGATCCATGTGAAGCAAATCAAGTATTTTGGATGTGCTAAGATGTGGATTTGACTTGTGTGAACTTCTAATTTGTTTTCCCATTTGACATGATCCACAAATTCCATTAACTTTGTCATCAAGTTTAGGAACTCCTTTTACTGCACCTAACTTAGTTAATTTAACCAAGTCTTTATAATTTTAGTGCCCTAACTTTTGATGCCACAATTCTAAATTCGAAATCCTAGCTTGAAATACAATTTCTACCAAACACAATTATCCGAATATCTATTACCTTCTAGAATGTATTTCCCAAAATTATCTAAAACCATGCATTTGTTTTGTGTGAAATTAATAGTATACTTTTCATCACAAATCTGACTAATTCTAATAAGATTAGCTTTCAAATCTTCAACTAGCAAGATATTTTGAAAATTGGATAGGCGTTTGACATTCAAAGTGTCTTTACCAATAATCTTAGTTTTTGTTCCATCTCCAAAGGTGACATTACCATCCTTGCATGCTTTAAAGTCCATTAGAAACTGTTTATTTCCGGTCATGTCCTGGAACAACCACTGTCAAAATACCACAAATCATTGGATGCATGATTAAGTGCAGTAAAAGCAACATGGCATACTGTTTTGTCTTTCTTAACCCACTGCAGTTGTGATTTTGGTAACTGTTTGAACTGTTTTGATCTTTTATGCAAAAGATTCAACAATTTAAAGCATCTAGGCCTAATATGTCCCTTTTTACCACAAAAATAACAAGTAGGAATGAATTTCTTTACCTTTTCAGGACTGAATTTGAAAGAACTCAATGGAGAGACAAATGTCTCACTACTTCTGGAATTAGGGCTTGACTTGAAAGAGTTAAGTTCTGAATTCTTACCTGATGTTGAGGCTTTCACAAAAACTGTTTTTAATGAAGATGCAACATTACCTTCTGTATACCCGAATCCATGTTTGTTGGAGTTATCTCTTCCAAGACTCAAGACCTTATCAAGTTTGGCAGCTCCAATTTTGAGTTGATCAATACACCTTTTGCTTTCAACCAGTTCTGTCGTGATTTTCTCAATATGTATTGTTTTATCTGTCAAAACAGTCTCTAGCTCTGAGATACGATTTTCAGAATAGGTTTTTCACATTCCAGCACCTCAATCTTCTTTTTCAAGATTTTGATTTCTTCCTTTTGATTCAGCCATTCACCATAGAGCGCGTTGTATGTCCCTTACAACTCTTTATAGTATTCTGGTCCTTCTTCTTCATCCGAATGATCAATACTGGTTCTACAATTTTCTGTTATGTCAGACATAATAGCCTTTCCTTTGTCAGCTGCAGATGTGGTAAATGCAACAAAGTTGCTCATGCAAGTAGAAATTGGACATTTCACAACATTCCGAAAACGCTGTAAAACATTTATCATAGTGTTTTGCCATGTGTTGTTATCGACGGAGCTGTAAAAGCTCTGCAATCAATTACAACATTTTAGAACTGCTATATAAAAACGCTGTAACTGTGCACAATGTCCAATTTCTACTTGCATGAGCAACTTTGTTGCATTTACCACAACATTTAATGAAAAATATAACCAAATTCTCCAGCAAACATGCACAACATCCTATTACAACATTTAGGAAACGCTGTAAAAATCTCTTAACAGCTCTTTAAGGACGTTGTGCATGTTTGCTGGAGAATTTGGTTATATTTTTCACAGCGTTTATTAATCGTTATAGAGTACTTTTTACAGCCTGTTAAAAACATTGTAATGAGATATTGACAACATTTATAAAATGCTGTAAACAATGTATGGTTTTTTTTTTCAAATACAATTATACGAAAATGCCACTCATTTAATTCAAATATTAATAACACACTCTAGCTGTTCAATGATTAAGTTTAGTCCACTACTCATCCTCAATCAATTGCAAATATTTCATAAGCAAAGAACAAAACTTTTGAAATATGTTATGTCATCTAATAAATATCTCGGTTTAATATCAAACACACATAAGAATATCATCTCAATTCAACTTAACATGACAACAAAATACTATAAACTATAGCATTTAACCATTAACAAAATACCATAAACCAGCAGATTAAGATTACAGGCGAAGTGTCAAATTCAATTTACGTCTCTTATTGCCTTCCGCAAATTCAATGTTACAGCTGTTGACACACACCCCATTAACTCACGACTACCCCCTCCATTAACCAAATGAATACACCTTTTAGCTAATACTCTGCCAAGATCAAGAGCTGCTGTTGTAAACTCTCTATCTTTACCAAATTGAGATCCACAAAATACGCATATATTGCGGAATTGCCGAATTGGTGTTTTCTCCATTTCTACAAGTGTCACAATCTTGTGTATGACAATAATAATCAAATCAAAGAAGAATAATAAATTTAAAATCGCATTAGCCTTAAAAAGAAGAGAAAAAAAATTTAACTAATTTTAAATAATTAAATAGAAGCAACATTAAATAATTTATAAATTACTATTTTATCAAAGACTGATTAAAAAATATAGCTGTAACGTCTAACATATAATTAACGTCTATGTTTGAATGGGGGAAGTCATTTCCTTTGACTTGGCCCCCGTCAAGAATGGTGAAGGCCTAGGCATAATTTTGTAAACATACTTTTGACCAATACAGAAGTAATGTGAAATGTCTGCATGTTGGTGCAATCATTGTTGAGGCCTAAATGTGACATGTGTAATCTAACTACAAAGGGAATTGCAAGTAAATACTAAAGTATGCTATATGGATAATTTATTAATTATGTTACTTTGTTGTTGACATGGGACCAACTTAAGGCTTCAATATAATAATAGGAAAAGGGAAATAACAATGCGTGATGTCTCTTGAAAACCTGCCAAAGTTAACATAGAAAGTAGACTAAAGCGAAAAGAAGGCTAAACTTTACCTTGTTAAAGAACAATTTGAGAGGCTCCTTTATGTTATTCACTACCTCAAGTTGACTGCAATCTGTTCAAACATGAAAATTCATTTAAAGATGAAATGAGAGGAGGATGTCACAATCAAAATTCTTTCATATATCATATTTATATAGTAAAGTTTCACAAATATATATAGTCAAATTTATAACCAAATTAGTCATATTTTAGACAATTCACCGGCAACTTTCCTTGTAATCGTATAGCCACATGGAAAACAATAACCAAATTAGTTATATTTTGTTGCTTTCTCGTAAGTCTATGATAATTAACAGAAAATGTTTCAGTGAAACATTTCATCGAGCATGTGCATTGCATTAATCCTGATAATTCCTTTCTTTCTCGCAGGCTGGCTAAACAAACAACTAATAGATTTTCCAAAATATCTTTCTCAGTTCCTCATCATTTTTCCCCCAGATTTTCTCCACAATGTAATTAGTAATAGAAAATTTATTTGAATATCTACATGAATTAGAAAACTAAAACATGCATGGATCAAAAACCCATAAAAAATGCAAAAAACCTGGGTTAGCTACCAAAGTCCTTAACTCTAGCTCCAGAGGAAACACTAGCTTCCTCAGACAAAGAAGTTGAGTTGGACATAGCTGCTGCTATAGGAAACATGACTAGCTAACTCCAACAAAGAAAACTAAGGAATCCACTTCACTTCACAATGATCTTTTTGTACTCTTTGATGAGTTCTACGTCTATCACTTTAGCACTAGTTCTAGTAGTGCGCCCTCCTTTGCACCTTTGAAGAAATAACAAAAAGATTAACACACACCAACAAGGTTCAGCTTAGGAGTAGAGAATCTCGGTATTTGGACATAACTAAATGAAGCTTTGTTGATGAACAGGTGGCAGTGGCATATAGACACAAGACGGTATCTTTCATTGGACAACCAAAGGAAAAAAAATCTCATGAAGTGATGATGATGATGGGTTATTCTACTAGTCGCTATCCAGTGAAACTCAGAAACTAACAGGAAACCAAAAAACCAGAAAACAGAGACGGAAAAACCAAAAAATAATTAAGGAAAATGCAAACCGAATCAAAGAATAGCAGAGGTTGATCTCTACAAAGCAAGATTCAATCTACTCCAAGATACTGTCCTGCACAACAACCCATGAGCATCCCATTATTCTTAAACTCACAAGGTTGGAAATGGTAATAAAATGCCTATTTTCAGTCTCATTTTCTTAGCAGCCAAACAGAAAAACTAATTTCACTCACTTTCTCGCTAACCAAACAAGACAACTGATAATTATTGAAAAAAACGAAATAGTTAAAAAAACATAACTTGAGGCGTTGGTAGGGGAAGAGGCAGAGGAGAGGAAGTCGAACAAGCAATGCCGATCCGCAATATTTATGTCTAGCAACAGCTTCAACTTGATCTTCGTCAACCGAAAGGAAGATGTTGGCAACATCGGAGGTGAGTAAGAGGCGATCAGTAGCAAATCACCAAATTTGCTAAGAGGAAGAGGAGCAAAGCGGCTAAGTCAAAATAAAATGAGAGAAAGGGAGCTGGGCAAGGGGTATGAGTGAAAAGGTAAGCGTAAAAAATTTTAGACGACCCGCGAATGGGAAAAAAAAATTTACTATAGTTCTCCCAAAAACACAGAGTTTTACGTTGTATCAGGTACAACACCTCAAAGCGTTTTTTATTTTAACGTTGTAAAAATATTTTTATTTGCATACATAACGTGCACACGCTGTAAAGACAGGCAAGGGTGTTGGCCGGTTGATTTTTTACAACCTTTTATTGAAAAACGCTGTAAACTAATGTTGTAAAAAGTTATATTTCTTGTAGTGGCAGTCTTGATCTTCTGACTCGGATTCTGATTCATCACTCCAGGTTGCTGTCAGCCCTTTATTCTTCTTCTTGAGATTTGCACATTCATATTGAATATGCCCATAACCAGAACATTCATGACACTGAATTTATCCTTTCTTGTCAGGTTGTTTTTGCTTCCTCTTGTCATTCTCCTTGCTGAACTTTCTGAATTTTTCTTCACTTGAGTTTGATGGCTTCCCTTGATTTTTTTTCCTGAAATTTCTTTTCATAAACTTGACATAATTTCTTGTTAGAAAAGCAATCTGTTTAGAATCAGTTTCATCAAGCTCATCACTACTTTCATCATTAGATTTTTCAGTTTTCACATTGAATGCAATGCTTTCACCTTTTTGATTTCTAGTACTCTGATTAATTTCAAAGTTTTGGAGAATGCCAATCAGTTCATCAACCCTCATCTCATCAGTGTTTTTAACTTTCTCAATGGCTGAAATTTTAAGTTGAAATTTATCTGGAACAAACCTAATTATCTTGCTAACAATTTCTGCATCAGTGAAAGTTTTGTCAAGCATGTATGCCGAATTTGTAATATGACATATCTTAGAGTAAAACTCAAAAATTGACTCATCCTCATGCATCATTGATAGGTGTCTAATTATATATCATTTTCATATCAATTCGTCCATGTTTCTTTGCTATATTCCTTGGTATTT
This sequence comes from Boswellia sacra, assembly GCA_013180625.2. NCBI lineage: Eukaryota > Viridiplantae > Streptophyta > Magnoliopsida > Sapindales > Burseraceae > Boswellia > Boswellia sacra. The sequence goes on along the minus strand of SNVD02004503.1, from coordinate 6,649 downwards.
TTATGTTTTTGTGTGGTTTTGATATTTGTAGGAGTTTTGGAGCAACTTGCACAAAAATGGAGTAAAACCCTTCATTTTCACCTCTGCTAGTCAACCATCTTCTCGGATTTAATTGTACTGATATACAATGAACCCGATGACATATTATATACCGTTGGAAAGCTCTCGAAGTCTATTTTCTAGAGAAATTTACGGTTTATAAATCCATTCAGTGTACTAAAAGTTATAATCAAAATAGTGTGAGAAGTATAGAAATGTAATTCCACAAATCACTGTAGCGTGTATAATACGGGACACTATAGCAGGTTACTGTAGCAGAGTATTTAAACACATTTTAGGGTTTTATTTTGATAACTTTAAGAGGGGAAAATGTGGGAGGAGGCTGCATTTCTAGATTTCTCTCATCCCTTGGAGTTCTTGAAGGAGAAAGAAGATTTTGAAAAAGGAGGAACTACAATTCCAAGAAGATTCATCTACAAAGAAGATTTTCAAAGAATTTGCTAAGTTCTTTCTTTCCTTTTCAATTCTGGAATTTCTCTGTATTGTATTTGTTATTTTGATTGAATATCTGTAACTAAATCTGAATTGGTTGAGGGTGATTTCAAAGCCCTTGATATGGATTTTATGAGTTGATTATGTAAGAAATTGTTATCCAATTCTCTAATTGAAGTTGCTTGTATTTTCCCATATCTAATGCTTATGATTGCTTACTGATTGTATTTGGAATGGCCAACTGAATATAATCTGTTGTTGTCTATTGCTAGATTAGAAATCTTGATCCGTAATTGTCATAAATTTCCAATCATTAGTAGCAAAATTGTGATCAGAGATTGCAATTGGAAAATACAACCTAGGTTAAATAATCCGAACTTGTGTGATTATTGCTTAGATCAACCTATCTTTCTCATCGTAATGCTTCTATTGAATTAAACTTAGAGAGCTTGTTCTAGGTTGTTTAATGGATAGAGATTAAATAAAGAGCTTGTTTTATTTAACAACAAAGTAAGGAAAGATTGGGATAACAGAGCTTGTTGTTATCTACGGTTGATAACTTCAATGCTGTAATTGGATTACAATTCTATGTTAATTCACAAATTCATATCTTGTGGCAGAGAATGAACTCTTAACCAAGTGTCTCTCATTGATTTTTCACTCCATTTAACTTTGCTTTGTGTTATTCTTCATTTGCTTTCGTATTAAGTTTAGTTAATCAATCAACAAAACCCCCCCTGTTTAGTTTATTATTGCTGGAAAATAACAAATTCAATTAGAATCAATCCTCGTGGGAACGATATCTACTTATCACTTTATTACTTGTGCGACTAGTATACTTGCTAGTTTCGAACGCATCAAGTTTTTGGCGCCATTGCCAGGGATTGATTTTCTAATCGATTTGTTATTTTGTTTTCATTGTTGATTCGTATTTTTTTTGTTTTTCTTTTCTGATTGTTTGTGTTTAGGTGACATGGCAGTAAACTTCCAACAATTCAGTAGCCGATTTGAGCCACAAATACATTGGAGAGTAAATGAGGTAAGCAGTCCGAACATTGAACAACAACTTTCTGAGCTAACCTCTCTTGTGGAAAACATGGTTGTAGGACATATGCAAAAATCTTATGCATGTGGGGTATATTCTACCATGGAGCATCCCATGGACATGTATCCAACTTTACAAGAAGAAGATATAGAACAAGCCAATGCCATGGGTGGATTTTCAGGACAATCAAGGTAATGGTATGATCACTTCTCTAATACTTATAATGTCGGATGGGGAGATCACCCTAATTTTAATTACTGGAATCATCAACCACTCGCCCCAAATGCCATACCAAATCGGCCACAAGGTTTTAATCAACCTAGAGTGCAGCAACCATTTCAAATGCAACCACCACCAATGCCACAACCAGCACCACAACCGGCTCCAGAAAACTCAGGTATGTCACTCCAGGATATTGTTAATGCACTTGCCACTAACACAATGCAATTCCAGCAGGAAACTGGGGCAAGTATCCAAAACCTGGCAAATGAAATGGGACAATTAGCTACTAGCATGAGCAAATTCGAGGGCCAAGGCTCAGAAAAATTATCTTCTCAAACATTGATCAATCCAAGAGAGAATGCTTGTGTGATAACTTTGCAAAATGGAGAGCAATTAGACGTCCTGCCAAAGAAATCACAAACTGATGAAGAAGATGACACCACTTCCACCATGAACAAGACATTATCCTCTAAGGTAAGTCTTAAAACTGCTATTCCTTCTTATGTTACTCCTCCACCTTTTCCTAGCAGATTGGCAAAATTGAAGAAGGAGGAACAAGAACAAGAAATCCTGGAAACTTCTCATAAAATCAAGGTAAATATACCACTTCTGGATGCTATCGAGCAAGTACCTCGTCATATAAAATGTCTTAAGGAGTTATGCACCAACAAGAGAAATTTAAAAGGGAATGAGAAAGTAAGTGTGGGGGAAAATGTTTCAACTGTACCACAAAGAAAAATTCCTCCGAAATGCAATGATCCAGGTACGGTCACCATTCCATGCACCATTGGTAAAACCAAGTTTGAAAGAGCTATGTTAGATTTAGGAGCATCTATTAATGTCATGCCATATTCTATTTATGCTTCGTTAAATCTTGGACCTTTTGCGAAAACTGGTATTACCATTCAGTTTGCTGATCATTTTAATGCATATCCTAAAAGAGTTGTAGAAGATGTGCTTGTGTAGGTGAATCAATTGGTTTTCCCAACAGACTTCTATGTCCTTAAAATAGAGGATGTGACATCTCCTAATCCAACACCGATTCTTTTAGGGAGACCATTCTTGAAAACTGCCAGAACCAAGATTGATGTTCATGATGGCACTCTCACCATGGAGTTTGATGGTGAGGTGATTCGTTTCAATATTTTCGAGGCAATGGTGAGAATGATACTTTGCCAATTATAATAGAAATGGGCCTTGCACCAATACAAGAATCGAAACTCGTTCGAGTACTTAGAGATCACAAAACAGCTATTAAGTGGACGATTGCTAACATCCAAGGCCCAGCCATATGCATGCAACAATTCTTGTTGGAAAAAGGATCCAAGCCCACTAGAGAAGCACAGCAGAGATTGGATCCTCCCATGATGGAACCAACGTCGGGCTGAGGACGTTAAACCAAGCGCTTATTGGGAGGCAACCCAATGTTTTTACAAAATAAATAAATAAAAAGAAAAATAAAATAAGGTAATAATGATCGATTTTTGTGTCTCAAGGAGATTCCTTTCGTAGGCCATCAAATTGATCAGGTTTTATCTCTCTTTGCCATCTGTCTTATTTGTTTTTATATTTTTTTTATTTGTTTTTTACTTTTGTTTGTTATTGTGTTGTTATCTCTTTTATGTGTCTTTAGTTTTGTTTCTGCTCTTCTCTTTTCCTTCCATTTGTTTAATTTGATTATTCCGTACTTCGAATTTATTTGTGCAACAGCTTGAGGAAACATCCAAACGGGAGCTGAAGTCATTGCTTGAAGGTTTGAAACGTGCATATCTTGGAGAAAAACAAACTCAATCGCATTATCGATAATAACTCTCCTTTTCTCGTCTTCAATGGATGCCGATATCTTTGTGTCAAACCTTCGTAAATATTTCCCTTCACTTCCTGAAAATCCTGTGTTTAAAATTTATAAAGTACGGATGACTAGACTTTGGGCATTGATGCTCCTAAATGTGCCTGCTGATATCCGATGGCTTATCGAAGCCAAGGTGAGATTGTCCGTGAGCCGGACATTAATCTCGCAAAATACATGCCTGGTCTAGGAAAGAGCTACTACGCCAAGAGGCGAAGAGCGAAAAAGTTACAAGTATGTTATAAATGTGCTAGATGGAATTGTAACCAGACTTGTCGTTCATTAGGTTTTGCGTCCAGGAATAGAGAAGATAAACTTTCATTTATTAAGAATGGTTTGAGTAATGATTCGCTGGATAATGTTTTGTTAACTCTCGAGTCACATTCTTGTGGACTTGTTCAGCGTGAAATGCTTAATCTATGGACACAAATTCGTGATGAATTGCAGTGTTATAGTCTAGGGAATCTGACTAAAAACGACCCTGTTTGCCAATTTATAAGAAAACTGGATGGAAAGCAAATCCCCGACTCATAGAAGGCGTTTCAGCCGTTACTGGACCTAAAACCAGAGGAAGATGTGAGCCACAATCACAACTACTTGTATATTTGAATGTGTGTTATTGTTGTTAAATTTCTTTTTTCTTGTTTCGTTTGATCTGATTATCAATGTTGTTTTTGTATTATTGTTGTTTGTTGATTTTGTTTGTTTTAATTTCAAGTTTTCTTTTTGACAAACCATATAACAACCCTATGGCATAAGTACACGTGGGAGACAAGTGTGGAGGTTTTGTCAACCTCCACCGAAAGTATATCTCTACTTTTCATGCTTCACGTGGGAGACAAGTGTGTAGGTTTTGTCAAACCCCGCCGAAAGCATATCTCATTTTTTTCAAATCTTGGGGCGATAAATCCGCATTGAGCAACCTCCACCGAAATTATGTCCCCATGTGTCAAAATTGAGAGTTTTACGTGTGTATATATCCATTCTGCATATTTTCAAATGTCATTTGATAACCTGTCTTGCACTTGAATTGCATAATACCTAACGTGCATCATTGTCTTACACAAGTTTAGAGCACTTGTAGAAATGGAGAAAACACCAATTCGGCGATTCCACAATATATGCGTATTTTGCGGATCGCAATTTGGTAAAGATGGAGAGTTTACCACAGCAGCTCTTGATCTTGGTAGGACATTAGCTGCGAGGGGTATTAATTTGATTTATGGAGTGGGTAGTCTTGGGTTAATGGGGTGTGTGTCAACAGCTGCATCCCTAGGAGGGAGCAAAGTTCTCGGCATTATCCCTAAACCATTAGCTGTACGAGATATCGTAGGAAACACAATCGGGGAAGAGTTACAGGTCTCTAGTATGCATGAGCGTATTGCACATATGGTTGTTAAGTCAGATGCATTTATAGCTTTGCCGGGTGGTTATGGTACATTAGAGGAGATATTTCAAATCACCTCTTGGGCACAGCTAAACATCCATAAAAAATCCATTGATTTGTTAAATGTCAATAACTTTTTTGATGGTTTGTTGTCATTTCTTGATCAAGCTGTAGAAAAAAATTTCATCTCACCGTCGGCGAGGCAAATCCTGGTTACAGCTTCAACTGCAGGGGAGTTAATTGACAAACTACAAGAATTCGTCTATTCGCCTGATCCAATAACGGCTCGGATAGATTGGTTTGGAGAAGGCAATAAAAGGCGTAGACTGGATTTAACGCTCCATCTGTAACTTTATCATTGGTTTGCTTCGTTTTTGTTTTACTTTCTTTTTAGTGTGTTTATTTGAGATTTTTCATGTCATTTCTTTTGAGTTTTTTTCAGGTTATTTCTTTCGCCCCAGGTAATATTTTCTAATCATGGCTTTTAGAGTGGTGACTTAAAAAGTTTAATTCCTCTTGAAACGCATTCTGGATCTCTTCAATCCATAATGGCTGAATAAGGAGGCTAACTTCTAAACTTTTTAGACCCATTCTAACTGACTTGTTTTTGTTTGCTGGCTTGTTGGACTTTGTTATTTTATGAGTAAGTTTAGTTTTGTGTAATTTAGAGTTGTTGTGTGTTTTTGTCTATATCAGTTTCGATTCGGAAAAAAAAAAACATTGTGGAAAAATCTGAGAATGGCAGAATATGGGGTTTCCTTAACTCTTGAAACGCATTCTCTCTAAATAAATCTGTAATTTGTTTATTTATGTTGTTTAAAGTGTCTTGTTTTTGTTTTGTTCTTCATAATAAAGGTATATAGGCTGGAAACCTTAAGTCTGGGGCTACTGGTCCTAAGGATTGTTGAAATATACAATCTTGACTCAGGTGTAACAACGCCAACGTACCTCTTTTCTTGCATTTTGTGGGTCGATGCATAAGATAATGATTGAATTAAGAATAACTCTTGGAAAATGATAAATGATGCATGGATCTGTGTGCTTGAAATGTTTATTGGTTTTCGCTTTGCCTTTGATTCCTTGCGCAACATTGAGCATGAGCTATATCACTGAGTTATTTGTTTACTTAGAGAAAGTTTATGTAATTTAAATGTTTTTCTTCAGATTTCAATGAATTCTAGAACTTGTTTGATGGTTACTCGAGGCGAAATCCTAGACTGTTGCAATATTGGGGAAATGATTTAGGCCATCTTTGGACCGTTGAGCCTTAATAGCCAACCTTGACTGAAATTGATCCCTAGTTACCCCTTTGAGCTTCTGTAAGCCTTTTTCGTTGTTAACTCACTAAAACATTTCCTAACCTCAAATGAATTGTTTCCAAACAGTTTATCCCTTACCTATGAGCATGTAGATCATTCACAATTAAATTTTGAGCTATGTTCTTGTTTTGGGAAGTTAGAAGAGGTTGGGATGTGTCATGAGCAATACAAGTGAGTTCTATTGTGTTTTAAAAAAAAAAAAAAGAAAAACAGAAAAAAAAACCAATCTGTACTTATCGTCCACGTACTTATACATTGAGGACAATGTGTTGTTAAGTGTGGGGGAGGGGAAGTGTAATAAAAAAAAAGAAGAAAAAAAAGAAAAAAAAGAAGAA